>PJEM01013608.1:0-39941 GCA_004023845.1 Helogale parvula
AACCATTTCCTTTTCCAGAAGGGACGCGGGACCCAGACTCGGGGGACATAAAGCCCCTGTGCCTCAGTTTCTTAAGTTACAAATAATATAGCCTCTCCCTGATGCCAGGCACTACCCCTGCCTCGGGCATGTTCACACACGTTCTCTGCATTGCTCCCAACAACCGAGTGACGGAAAAGTTACTCGCCCACTTCACAGGTGACGGCGCTGAGGCTCGTGGGCTCCAGGTTAATTTCCCGGAAGCCAGAGAGCCAGCGGGGGCCGGGTGGGGGGTGGGAGGAAGCCCACCGGGTTTTTCTCACCCTAAACGAGACCAAGCCACTGGCTCTGACTTGGCTGCCTGTTAGAATCATCTGGAGCGTTTGAAAAAAAGCAGATGCACAGGTCGCCCCCCAGAGATCTGCATTAACCGGTCTGGGGCCTGTTCAGGGCACTGGGGTTTTCCCAGCCCCCCTGGGGAGTGCAGTCGCATCGGAGTTAGGAACCCCTCTGAGGCAGGCCCCCTCTGAGCCCCCCACGGGGCCTGGGTTAATGTCACAGAGGCGATTTGAAGGCAAGGAAGGGTTTGCTTCGAGAAATGTCGAGGTCTTTGACAACTTCCTGGTAACAAGCCCGTATTCTGTGTCTAGAAGAATTAGGGTTGGCGTCAAATGAGGTTTCTTTCCATCTGAATATTGAGGTCTCCAGACCTGGTCTATTTTGAGACCTGTATTTTCTGGCTGCTCCCCGGATGTGGGGAGGGTTGAAATAACAGCATAAAATATACTCCTGGGCCACAGGGTGAAGGGGTAGCCCGATCACCCCGGCTCTGTGTGGGCAGCCCGGGAGCCACCTCCCTGAGTTTACCTGCTCACGGCACCCCCCTCCCCAGACATCTGCACCTTTCGCAGAAACTCTGGAAATGGAAAGCCACTCAGACGAAGAACATGCCAGAACATTCCAGAGGCAGACGGGAAACTGGAACTGGGGGTGGAGTGGGGCTTCCACCCCACGGCCCTCCCACACCTCTTTCATTCCTTTTGAAGAAACGAGGCTCAAGTCTGCGACAAAGGAACAAATATTTACACACAGCTTTAAGGCCTGTTTTTCCCTTGAGTTGCAGACATCATCTGCATTTTTGTCCTTCGGAGGGAAGAGCACCATTAAAGTCCAGGAATCAATGGAGAAGGTGAGTCTCGTTCAATCCTGGCAACAACAGGAGGCGTCTCCAGGCCGACGGAGGTCCCAGGGCAGCCAGTGCTGGTCTGGGGTCCTGTCCCTACCGGCCTCGGCATCTCACCTCACTGGGAGCTGGTTAGGCCCGGACCCAGGTGACAGCCACGTCTCCATGTTGTCCGTGCCCGAGCGCATCCGTGGCTTCTCTGGAAGCCCCAAATCCACAGCTCTGGAGCGATATTAAAACACCACTCCTGTGATTTTATCTCATCACTTTAATTTCTTCTTTAATTTTGTCACATTCTTCAAGCTCTCTTTTGACGGGGATTTGTGCATGAAAAATGACTGCACCATTCTGCACGGGTTTACGCACGTGTCTGTGGTGTGCACGCGTGTGGGAGCCTGGGTGTGTTTAACCGACGTGCTGATTCTCAAGCGTGGTCCGGAACCAGCGGCTGCAGCAGCACCTGAGGACCTGTTAGAAAGGCAAATTCTCAAGCCCCGCCCCAGATCTACTGAATGGGAAAGGAGGGTGGAGCCCCTGGGTGTTCTCTTGCAGGATAAAGTCTGAGAACCACTTATCTTCAGTATAATCCAGTGTTTTATGATCTGCTTAAGACAGAAATCTGCTCCATTAAGATACTAATATATAAACAATAAGAGCTCCCACAGTGTTGCAGAGGGGTCGGTAGAATTTTCCTTTTTCAAATTTCTTTGTTCATTATTTAACTCAGTCTCATGCACACTCATTCCATCTCTCCTCAGGTTTGGAGAGTCCTCTCCTCAACACCTGGCTCTACTCACAGGGACATTCAGTCATTGAGAAAAGTGGTCTGAGTTTCAGTACTTCACACTAAAGTAATGGTGTCAGAGAGAGTGGCTGAATAAAGTTGTGATTAAGTCAAAGGAATGAAGTGGCGATGGTGGAATTTCAGGCACCTGGATGAGTGGTGGTGACAGTGATGTGGATGTGATGGAAGAGGAGGTGGTGGTGGTGGTGGAGGTGCTGGTAGTGGTGATGGTGATGATGGTGGGTGTTGTGGTGGAGGTGATGACGGTGGTAGCGATGATGGTGGTGTGGTGGTGATGGTGATGATGGTGGTTGTGGTGATGGTGATTATGGTGGTGATGGTTATGGTGGTGTTGATGGTGGTGATGGTAATGGTGGTGATGATGATTCGGTGGCAGAGATGGTGGTGATGGTCGTGGTGGTGGTGATGATTATGGTCACAGAGGTAGTGGCGGTGGTGGTAGTTGTGACGGTCGTGGTGAGGATGATGGTGGGGTGGTAACGGTGATGCTGGTAATGATGGCAGGGGTGGCATGGAGGTAGAGATGGTGACAGTGAAGGTGGCAGGAGAGGTGTTGGTGTCCTTGGTGCGGGTGATAATGGCACTAGTGCTGCCTACATAGCAATCGCTCAGGTCGTATTACCCTCCCGCCCGCTCCTTACCCAACAGGCCCGTCCTGCGTGTGCCGTGGCGGGTGCCGTGGCGCGTGCCCCGGGGGGCATGAGGGTGCACATGCACTCGGACTCACCCGAGCATGTGTTAGCCACGTTGGCTTTACGGCCTCCAAAGTTTACAAAACCCCTAAAGCTTTTAAAATAAAAATAGGGGTTAAACCATTTGGATCTTCCAAATTAGAAAGAATAAATGAACCACCCAGCTGTAGTTATAGGCAATTAATGTGATTCTGGGAGGGCTTCGCTGCAAGATAATGGAAACGCTGATTATAAACGAGCCAGGAGTAACGAGGGAGGTCAGAGCGGTCCCTGAGCTCTGAAGGAGACGCCGGCGCTCTGCTCCACGCCGCTGCCGGCCCGGGTGCGGGCGCCCTTCCCGGCTGGCTTCGAGCCTGGCTGCCCGCACGGGCCACGTGGGGAGGGCCACCCGGGCTGAGATGGGCCCCGTCGCCCCCAAGGAGGGGAGGGGCCCGAGGGCTGGAGCCTGGCCTCCTTTGTGCAGCCCCTGCAGCTTTAGAAAGAAACAGAGGCTGAAAATAAACCCAGGGAAGGGCAAGGAAAATGAGGGCAGAAAGGGAGAGAGCAGGAGGAAGGCTCCCCGTGAGAGCGGACTAAAAACAGGACTTCTGACCTGGAAAGACACTGGCGGAAGCGGGGAGATCGGAAAACATGTAGGAGTCAGGGAGCTGACTGGATGTCTCTTTTCACTCTGGCCAAGAAGAATCCCGAAACCACACGGCAGACTCACCATGGTCCTTAGGCCAACCCCCATGGGTTACATATTTGCATTCCGATTTTATCCTTGTCTTAATTTTATTTTAAATCACTCTCCTGTATATATATATATATTCTGTTCTATAACAGATTTTTTTCTAAAAACAGATTCTTTTCTAAAAACAAGTCAGAGCGTGAATGAGCAGACCAAGAAACAGGCCTGCAGCACTTTACGCTCCAAACTCCTACTGTGAGCTGACCAAGTTCACCAGGCAAGTGGTGGTTCAGGCCGAGCTAGGACAATCTTCCACAGCAAGTCGTCTTCAGAAGCTGCAGCCTGGGCCATGTCCCCGCCCCCCCACCTCAGCCAAAGGGGTCTTGCACGTTTTATGTCCAGCCTCCGGGCTTCCCGCTTGGAAAGCCCAGCGTTTGCAGGAGCTGAGTCATGTCCTCAGAGACAGGAAGGGTTCACCCCCTTCCTCAGACAGCTTGCCTGTGAGGGGCCCTCCCCCGCTCCCCCTCCCCTTTGTGGGGGGGTCACTGTGGGGTCCTAAGGGGATGTCCCTACCCTGTGGAGGACAGCTACTTCCTCTACACACCCAGTGCCATCACACGGGACCTTGGGAATAAGCCACATGACCACGGTGGCCTCTGTGCGGTAGTGCATGTGGTTAGTTTGGGAGTGAGACTTTGAGAATTCATGTCTACAGCCTGCAAAGCAACAGCACGTGCAGTAGCTAAGGACCTGGGTTCGAATTCCAGCTCCTCTGCCTACCAGCTGCAAGATCTTCTTAGCCTCTCTGCACATCGGGTCTTCACTTTTCTGGTGGGGATAGTAATCACTCACCTTTGTGGGGTTTCTGTGAGTATTTACAGATATGAGATTTAAAGTGCTTGGTTCAGGAGCACCAGGGTGGCTCAGTCATTTAAGTGTCTCACTTTAGTTCAGATTCGTGATCTCATGGTTCAGGAGTTCAAGCCCCACAGTGGGCTCTGTGCTGACAGCTCAGAGCCTGGAGCCTGCTTTGGATTCTGTGTCTCCCTCTCTCTCTGTCACTCCTCTGCTCACTCAACTCTCAAAAATAAGTAAACATTTAAAAAAATTTTTAAAAATGAGGTGCTTGGTTGAGTGCTGGGCACGATGCAAATTAGAACGATGATCATTATTATTATTATTTCCCTTGGGTGGCACGCACTGGCCTCACAGGCTGTTGGAGAAACTGCACCACTAGAACTCTGATTGGGGTTCAGAGCAGGAGCCACTAGACGCTGCAGAGGCCTTGGGAGCTGGGGCGTTAGTCCTGTATGGACCCAGCCCCAGCCCGCACTTGTCGGCAGAGGTTGTCCACCTTCCCAGTCATCTGTCCCCAGTCCTGCCACAGTCTCGTCACGAACACCGTGTTGCCACCGCCACAAGACTGATGCCAAATGGGCCTTGGGCAGAGAAATCAAGCCCTCGGCTTAGGTGAAGGCTAGTGTTTGAAGCCCCCTTCGATTTCGGTGCCCATGCTCCGCGTCGTGGACGCTGTCACATCCGTAGCTACTTTGTCTTCGGACTAACCGAAGTGTCTTCAGACTTCCCCTATTTGAGGAAATCTTCATGCTCAGGGAATTCTCTCTGGAGAAGCCGGGATTCGCAGCTGGGATGCAGCCCCATCAATGAGCCATTACCGTGCGAGCCCTAGATTCAGAGGTAAGGACTGTGCGGCTCCAGGGGTGGGTGGGGTGGGTCCTGGGGAGGCAGAAACGCCCAGGTTCGGGTGAAGATGTCCGGGGCTGCAGAGCCCGCCCAGAGCTGCTGGCCCGTCCCCAGGGCAGAGGTGGCATCCGTGCGGTGGCAGCTGAGGTGGCCGAGGGGCTGAGCTCCTGCTGCCTGACGTGTGGGATGATTTTAGCCACGGATCCTGGAAGACCGCCTTGCTCTTTCTCCAGCCCTCTTGAGGTTTCTGTGGATCACCCAACAACCAATCATTCCCTTTCAGCCTAAACTGGCCCGGGTGCGTGCAGTTTTTCACGAACTGGAGACCTCAGTGATCAGCTACCACTTCTGGAACATTCCCCATGAGCAAGGACTTTCCACTGAGCACTTCACTGCATCTTTCCACGGAGCCTCACAACCTGAGGACACAGCGACTGATTTCAAAGAGCCAGGCTGCCCCAGGTCCCAGCCTCAGGCCAAGCCATTGGGGCCAGTGACAGGGCTCTTCAGAAGAGACAGCAAATTTTAGTTTTCAGACCTAAAATGCGCCCCAGATCTTCTCTGGAAGGGATGGAAACCCCCGCTGGGCACTGGAGCCTCTCAGGCTCTCGGAGGTGCTCCCTGGGCCACCTGAAGAGGCTGGGCTTCCCCGGGCCCGCTGCATGCCAGCCTCCTTCCCAGCCTGACGCCTCCGGGAGCGAGGACAGAGGGACAGAGGCGGCTGGACCCTGGGGCTTTGGGGACGGGGTGTGGGCCTCCCCGGCAGCCCCGTCAGTCCTGTGAATCTGGGGCTCAGTCCCAGCTGTGGGCAGAGACCTCATAGCTGCTCGGAAGAGACAGACCCTGGGGCGCCTGGGTGGCTCAGTCGGTTGAGCGTCTGACAACGGCTCAGGTCATGACCTCACAGATCGTGAGTTCCAGCCCCGCATCAAGCTCTGTGCTGACAGCTCAGGGTCTGGAGCCTCCTTCCAGTTCTGTGTCTCCCGCTGCCACTCCTTGCCTTCCTCCCACTTGCGATCTCTCTCAAAAATAAATAAAAAACATTAAAAAAGAAAGAAGAGACAGACTCTGCTGAGCCTATGTGTGGGCGCATGCGCATGTGTGGTGGGTACGTGTCTATGTGCTTGTATGTGAGTGTATGTACGTTTGTGTGTGGTGTGTGTGTACGTAGGTTTCTATGATGTGTGTCCGTATGTGTGTCTGTGTGCATGCTAATGCACGTGTGTGTGTGTGTGTGTGTGTGTGTAAGGTGCTCTTCCTCTGGGCACGGTCCTTTACTTCGGTTCCGAATTGTACTCCATCAGCTCTGGGTATTCAACTACTCCCATCTATGCACGAGCCAGCACCAGTACCGCCAAAGGGACAGTCGTACTCATTCTGTCCTTCAGTTGATCCGTGTCCCGAGTCAACGCTCTCTGTGAACAACACTTTTTAACTCCCTAGTTACTTCCTCCGAGCCACACGCAGAACCCAAGTTCTGGAATCAGACATTTGTCCGGCCCTTCACTTGTGACGAACATATATGAACGTAACAGCATGTGTGCCTGGGGGGCCTCTGGCGTGGAAGGGACAAGGTGAGCCTTGCGTGTCACAGAAGGGTCCTGATGCCTCAGCCCTGGAAGATGGTGGGATAGGAGGGTGAGTGCTGGCTGGGAAATGTGCAGGTGGGCAACCTGGGGGGGGTCTTCTCTGAGGCCGACTTGCCGAGAAGGCAGTGACCCCACAAATGGCTGGTGAAACTTGTTCTAGAGACAGGAAAGCTGAGTGTGGTAGTAAGAAGGTAAGGATAGGACATAATTCAGGGGCCCCCGTGCAAAACGAAAACACAGACCCTTGTTCAGAAATTATTAAGAACTTCTAGGGGCGCCTGGGTGGCTCAGTCAGTTAAGCGTCTGACTTGACTCAGGTCATGTCCTCTGGTTCATGGGTTCGAGCCCTGCATCAGGCTCTGTGCTGACAGTTCAGAGCCTGGAGCCTGCTTTGGATTCTGTATCTCGGTCTCTCTTCTCTGCTCCTCTCCTGCTCATGCTCTGTCTGTTTCTCTCAAAAATAAATAAACATTAAAAAAAAACCCAAAAAATGATTAAGAACTTCCAGACAGCGACAGCAGAGGAAGCAGCAGCCGGGGGCCCTGTGCACTGCAGATGGGTGGCCCTGGAGGCAGCCCTGCGTGAAGACAGGGGTTGAGAGGTGGGCAGGGGCAGACCCTGAGACCTTGGATTTCATTCCACCTGCAACGGAAGTGGTAGGAAGGGCCAAGCTGCGGCAAGATGTGACACGGTGCCCGTCCTTGAACCATGGCCTGGCGGCTGGGAGGAGGCTGTGCCGAGGTGGGGAGAGCAGCGGGGAGGTTGGGGGGGACCAGGGAGTGGCTTGCTGGGACGACAGGAGAGGAGGTGGTGGGAAAGAAGGGGGCTTTAGAGAGAGCTGATGGATTGGCTGCAGGCGGGGAGGGGACTGAAGCCCTAGGACCCTGCCTGATTTGCAGTGTGAGGCGCCCTCCACTCAGCCAGCCCCCTGGGAGCACAGACAGGCACCCTCTCCCAGGGACGTCCTTTCTCTCTGTCCTCACAGAAACCTCATCGCAACTCACACGCAGCGACAGTGCTTGCTGGAGACCCGTCACAGTCAGAGGCCATCCTGCCAGATGCTAAATCTCCCCCACAAGAAATCCAAAGACAAAATGTGCAGCGGCCACTGTCCAAAACCACTGTGTACAGAACGGCACAGAGCCCGTCAGAGCGGCAGGTGTCACAGCGGTAAACACTGGAGCCCGACGTGTTGACTTTGGCAAGCTCCTGCGCCACTTGTCACGGAAATGGAGTTTATCGACATTGAAACTGGGACTCCAGAGCTCAGCGAGGCTACCCTCTCCGACTGTCAGCCAAGTGATCTCCGGAAGCGCAAGAGTGACCATTTCCTGAGCACGTGGCACGTGCAGGGGATGGTCAAGTGTCCTGGAGACTTCACACACGTCATCTGACTCTGTCCTTCCCGTGACGGTTAGTGTGATTATGCATGTGTTTCAGCTGCTGAAAATGGGGCTCAGAGAAGCTGAGTGATTTGTTCAAGATCACACAGGCAGTTAAATGAAGCCCAAATTTTATTTGTTTTTAATGTTTATTTATTTTTGAGAGAGAGAGAGAGACATACAGAGTGTGGAGTGTGAGCGGGGGAGGGGCAGAGAGAGGGGGACACAGAATCAGGAGGCTCCAGGCTCTGAGCTGTCAGCACAGAGCCTGACACAGGGCTCGAACCTATGAACTGCGAGATCATGACCTGAGTCGAAGTCAGACGCTTAACTGACTGAGCCACCCAGGCGCCCCAATGAAGCCCAAAATTTAAAAACCAGGTGGCAAATCCTGTGAGCATTATAATTGGGCTTATCTGGTCACAAGAATCCTGGTGTCCTCTGCCAGTGGGTGATATAGGAGGGGGCGTGGGACCTGTTCTGGGCAACGAGGCTGGAGAGAAAGGCGTGGGAGCAGGGGCTTCTGGGAAACAAGTTTCTGCCTCCTAGAAAAGGGTGAGCAGTTCATGAACAAACACCATTTGAGTCTCCCCTCTCTCCTTCCTGCCTGTGGGCGTGTTGTAGGAAGGTAAGGTGTGTGGCCTGGGGCAGCCTTTTAAGATCCATGAGGTGACCAGATAAAGCCAACCAGCTGAAGATGCGAAATGGAACTTGGAATGTGTGGCCACTGGGCTGTCACACCGAGCTCAGGACCTCCCACCGGCAGACTTCTTGTTGAGTAAGCAGTAAATGTCTTTATGGTTGAAGTCACTGTTAGTCAGGTAGTTATTAGTTATTTTCAGTTGAACACCTTCTAACATAAATCCTGGGCCAGCCTAACTTCAAGGCCCATGACTTTTTTTTAAAGTTTATTTGTTTATTTTGAGAGAGACGGAGACAGTGTGAGCAGGGGAGGGGCAGAGAGAGAGAGAGAGAGAGAGAGAAATAGAATCTCAAGCAACCTCTGCACTGTCAGCATGGAGCCCGACATAGCGTTTGATCCTTCGAAATGTGAGATCATGACCTGAACTGAAATCAAGAGTCAGATGCTTAACCGAATGAGCGACCCAAGCACCCTCAAAGCCCATGATCTGTTTCCTGTTACGTGCCAGTGTTTACATGGGGGTCCAGCTGTCATCCGATGTCCACTGTCAGCCTACTGCCCAACAATTACAGAAACCATCAGATTTAGAAACTGAAAAGAAAACTCAGTTTAAAGAAGGAGAGGTGGTCAGTTCAGCAAGATCAGAAATCTGGCTTCTGGCCTTAATTGTTCTTGGCACAAATCCTAGCATTACAGAACTTCAGAGCTGGAACAGACCAAAACAGTCATCTCGTTAAGCCCCGTATTCCAGATGGTGATACTGAGCCTTTGAGAGGCTAAGACTCGCCTCAGGCTTCACAGAGAGCAGCAGCCCCCAACAGGAACTCCGCTCCACCAGCCCGCTCTGAGACAAGGGATCTTCTCCTTGCTTTCCACACAAACTCTTTATCGACTTTGTCCCAAACTCTGACTGGCCAATCATCTCAAATCAAAAAGGAATTCTTGAGTGCCAGGGTGGTTCAGTCAGTTACGCATCGGACTCTCGGTTCAGCTCAGGTCACGATCTTGCGGTTTCGTGAGTTCGAGCCCCAGATTGGGCTCTGCACTGGTGCTGTGGAGCTTACTTAAGATTCTCTCTCTCTCTCTCTCTCTCTCTGCCCCTTCCCCACTCGTGCTGTCTCCCTCTCTCCCTTCCCCCCCCTCTCAAATAAATAAACTGAAAAAAAAAAAAAGAAAGAAGTTCTCAACTGAATCACATTCTTGCGACAGGATAAGCGTTGGCGTCACTAACTGGGGTTCTTTCATGTACACTTCCTTGTTGTATCGAGTTACCCCGCTCTTCCAATGACTTCAGCCGCACACCTTGCCCAGAAAATAAAAAGAACCCAGAGACGGGGGGACAGGGTAGAGAGGGTGAAATGCTTGGCTTCTCAGATTAAAATTGGTTCTTGAGTCTCATCACAGAGACAGCTGTCTTGAAAGGAAATATTGGACATTTGGAAATTGAGAGACTAGCTCTGGCGGGATCCAGTCAGAGGTGTGTCCCTTAGAAGAGAAGAGTCAGACCACCACGCCCTTTAATGATGACTGCCCAGCAGGAGAGAAAGGGAGCCCAGGTGCTGGAAAAGTCCTTTAAAGGTGATAGATGTCCAGGGAGAAAGGGCAGGGAGGTCAACAGAGGCACAGGAGCAGCCCTGGTGACTCCAGCATTTCGGGGCACCAGCAAGTCCCTACAGGTGTCTGTGCTGGGTGGCTATGCAGTGGCACACATTGAGGCTGTCCTACCCAGTTGTAGATGAACCAAAGCACCAGAGGTCTCCCCGCCAGCTGGGACGCTGGAGACCCCAGGTCTGAGATCCGCCCTTTTCCCTCAGCCCATCTCTTATTCCTAAGCTCTCCATCACCAACTTCTGCCCCTACCTGGGAATAAACACTCACTGCGGACAGAGAGCCACAGCTCAGGGATCAGGATACTTAGCACCCACAGTCTCCTTTGTGATTTTGGTCACATCCTGTAAACTCTCCCCCAGAAAGCTGGGAAACCCAGTTGCACCCACAGCTTTGGGAGCTTGGGCTTGGACCAGGGGTCAGCAGACACTCGTGCAGCACCCCCACTCCCCCTTAGGCCCCGGGAAGACGGTGTCCGGGAAACCCAGCCTTCCTGTGGGCACTTGATTTCCGATGCTGGTTGCGAGAAGTGGTGCGTGGGAGGTACGCGCAATTCCCCAATCACCCACGGCTCCCCGGTGCCAACGCTGAATGCCCCACGGGCCAGCCGGTCATGGGAAGCTGCAGGTCCCAAGACCTCCCCTCCACCCATCGGCTGGGCCGGCGGAACCCCACTTGCCCTATCCCGCGGCAACTGGTGGGGCCCGGGGCCTTGCGTCCCCATGCAGCGCTGCAGCCCAGTCTCACCTGCTGCCCGTGCGGGGATCCCGGTGATTCCAGTTACGGGGAGGCCTCAGGGTTTTAGATCCTTCTGAACGACTTGCGCTGGGGCCTTGCAGCCCCTGCGAGCCCTGCCTCCCTCCCCACGGCGCCTGCAGAACTGCAGCACGGCCGCAGGCCCGGATGCAAGGGCTCCTCTGCTTCGCGGCCCCGGCGACACCGCCATGTTCCTCCGGGCAGACTCCGCCCCCCTCGCCACGGCGCAACCTGATTGGCCCAACCCCCGGCGCGCGCCAAGCTCCCTGGCAGTGATTGGCTAGAAGTGAGCCAGCTTGGCAGCCCCGGTCACATTACGGGCTCTCTAGGGAGAGGCCCTGAGAGACGTCCGTCCTCTCGAGACTGGCTGGATGTCCAGCTCGATGCGGACCCGGAGCCCCAGGGGCCGAAGCTGGTGCCCCCGGAACCTTCAGATGCCTGCTGTGAAATAACACCTGGCGCCTTTTCTGTGGCCTCTGCAGGAAGCAGCCTCACTGTTCCCGGATTCTAGAAATGCTGGGAACACTTCCGAGGCCTCTGTGGAGTCAAGTCCTGCGTGGTTTTGCCCCTTCTCACCTGCGGCATTTCCCTCTCTTTCTTGTTTGCACGCTCTTTGCTTGACCTTCTCTAGCGACCAGCTCTGGAGTGCGTCTCTTTACGCTTCTACCCAAGCTTCCCTGCAGCCCCGGAAACAGTGAAGAGACTGCCATTTCCTGCCTTGTGTCTGTGGGCCAGGGACTTACAGATGCTAATTATTATCCTCACCCTTGGGCCATCATTATCCTGACTTTACAGACGTGCAGGGTCACCGAAGCTCAGAGAGGTTGACTGACTTGTCTGAGGTCACAAAGCTGGCAGCTGACAGAAACAGAAATTGAATCCTTATTAGTCGGTCTCTTGGCACCTGGGCTACTCCACGCCCCTGCCTGGGGCCTTGGCTGTCCACTTCCTGTCCTCCACTCTCCTTCCTGGCCCCTGCTCTTCACCATGTCTTCACCTTGACCTGGCTTCACTGTCCAGGAACAGGAGCAGGAGATGCCTCCACCGCAGTGAAGAGGAAGGCAGGGAGTGTGACGTATCATCGACACTCACAGCATCACAAACCACCAACGTCCTCAGTGAGACGCGACTATGCGCTAGGCCTCCCTGCTCCACTGGCTCCAGGCTTGCCCACATGACCTGCTTAGGCAGCGGGCATCAGGGAGGACTCACACGTGACAGTTCTGAGAAGAACTTGTCTGTGGGCCAGGGACTTGCATATGCCAATTGACTTCTTGCACTTCTGCCCTTACCTTGAGAAAAAGCTTCCTGGGAGCAGCTGCTGCCCCTCCGGCCCGGGCCCAGCACGCATGCGCCTGGAGGAGGGTCATTCCTGAGCTCCGTGGGGAGAAGCTGAGGCTTCTGGTCACACCCAGCCTGGAACAGTGACTCCAAGCCACGTGCAGACGCTGAGCGATGCCAAATGAGGTGAGCAGAGCTGCCCAGCTGCCCCTTAAGTGCTTATCAGGAGGCACTGAGGTTCTTGGTGATTGGCTACATGCAAGGGGGGTGAGGATTCTCTGTGCTCTGTTTGCATTTATATTTTCATAACTTGTATTGGTTTGCCACATCTTTGACCTTTGGCCTTCAGGTGCTATTTCTAGAAGATCTTGTGGGTAAAGCACTGAACAGAGGACCTAATAGAGTGGACACTTGGTAAATGCAGTAGTGATGATGATGACAATGGTGGTAATTGTGGTGATGATGATGACAATGGTGGTGATGATGGTGGTGATGATGGTGGTGATGATGGTGGTGGTGATGATGGTAGTGATGATGGTGGTGATGATGGTGGTGGTGATGATGATAGTGATGATGGTGGTGGTGATGATGATAGTGATGATGGTGGTGGTGATGGTGATGATGATGATGATGATGGTGATGATGGTGAGGGTGATGATGGTGGTGACTGTAAGATTTAAATAGATGGAGGCAGAGGCGAGAGGAAAGGAGACCAGGTTAAGGAGCAAAGGAAGCCTTTATTGGGGTCTGCAGTCCCGGCAAGGTTCCATGACTCAGGTGAGGGGAGACAGGGAAGTCGTGCCTGGTACAGGAGGGCAAGGTGTTTTATGGATGAAAGAGTTCCGGGTTTGATCTCGGGTGGGGAGATAGCCAAGTAGGGCATTTTTGAGCCATGGCGGGGTGGGATTGGTTGCCTCCTTATCGGGGTGAGAGGAAGCTGGAGCTTGTAAATGGCAGGGACATTCTAGGTCTGGGGTGGGGATCGTTAGTGCATGGAACTCTCAACAGCAAAGTGGCCACTGGTTACCATCTTAAGGTAACTCTTACAGTGATGATGGTGATGATAGTGATGATGATGATGGTGGTGATGAGGTAGTAGTGATGATACTAGTGATGGTGATGATGCTGGTGGTGGTGGTGTGGTGATAATGATGGTCGTCATGGTGATAGTAGTGATGATGGTGGTAGTGGTGATGATGGTGGTAGTGGTGGTGGTGGTGATGTGGATGGTAATTTTGTGAGGCACTAGTTAGAACTCTGGCTTCTCAGGGCCACTCCTGAGCTCCTTGACTCCTCCACAGAAGGAGAAACTCCTTCTAGAAAGACCTTCATGCTACAAATAGCCTCAGCCTTGCAACCCAGGTAGCACCTCCTTAATCTCAGGCCAATTCCACGGCAGCTGACCCAAGCCTGAGTGGCTCTCTCTAACGGCATTTACCTGCCCTCGTGTTTCTCACACAGAAGATAGCTCTTTAAAAAAATTAATGATATTATTATGGAAAATAAACAGTCATCATATAAGGCATCACAGAGAAATGTGTATTAAAATGAGCTATGTGATGGACTTTCCATCATGTTATTTCTGGAAGGAGGCTAAGACCTGAAAAATAATGAGGTGATAACAAGGAAAAAGAAAGGCTGTCATCTTTCTGTCACCTCCTAGACCTTCTGGGGCTGGTTTAGGCCTCTCTTCTCTGTCCCCAGTGGGCTTCCTGGGGCCGTGGGCAGCCAGCGCACTCACCTGGAAGATGTGGGTTGAGAATAGGGGCGCTGTCACTAGAAGGGGGAGTGGGCCCCCAAGAGGCATAGGTGAGAACCAGGTTCACTTTGTTGGCAAATGTGGTAGGTCCCCAGCTAAAAAATGCTCAGGGAAGTTCCATTCAAGTGGGAAAGATACTTTCCAAACAAACAAGTACTAACAAATGCTTTAAATTAAAGAAGGCAAAAAAAACCCCAAAACCAAAAACAAACGGTAAGAGAATCCTGAGGTGGGGAAAGGAGCGTGAGGGGTTGAATTATGTGTCACCCCAAAATTCAGGTGTTGAAGCCCTAACCGCTTGTCCCTCAGGATGTGACCACATTTGGAGACTGGGCCTTTAAAGAGGTGACTACACTAAAATGAGCTCGGTAGGAAGGGCCCTAATCCAAAATGACAGGGTGTCCTTGCAAGTGGCTCGATAGGCGGGGGTGAGCCTGAAGGACAGGAAGCTTCCAGAAGAGCTTTACCATGGATACCCCAGCTCTGGAACCAGTTTCAATCCCAGCCCCGGCCTTTGCTTGCCGAAGGCAGTCCATACTGCCTGTGGGAACCAGCACGAGCCACGTGTGGCCCCAGACTCAGGACACAGCGTGTAACCTGCCTGTCATCTTCCCACTTGCGGCCTCTCCTACCAGCACTGGAGAAACATGTTCTCAATTTCCTTTCATCTTTCTCCACCACCCAGGCCATATAGTGATAAGAAAATAATTTTGACAAGGGTCAAGTTTGTGGATTATACATTTTTTGTGTAATGCTTGGCCAATTACTTTGCATCAAGCTGGAACGCGATCGCTCTGTGTATGCAGTCCGGCTGAGCAGGTCCTCAGCATAGAAGGCCTTCAGTGAGTGATTGAGAGGGCAAGACCGATTCCCTACGGGGTATACATTCCTGAGTCCTCACCTTCACTGTTAGGTACGTTATAAGCACGCGCTCTCAATACTTCTCTTCAGTTCGACGCACTCAGAGTAATGGCCAGGCTTTCAGGGCTGCTTCTGTGCTGCCTCTCTAGTTCCGGGTCTGGCCTCTTTAACAGCCCTGGTCCCAGGAAGGTGAGCTCTTTCTGTCTTATTTCTTGCATCTTCAAGGTCACACCCTTGAGCTTTGGCAGAAAGTCCTCAAGGATTCCGGGCTGCCGTGCCCAGGGGGCCTCAAACTTGCAGAGCTCTGAGTCCATCCTCCTCCTCCCTGGGCACAGATCCTCATCTCCTAGACCATCCCTGTGACTAAAATGGCGACACAGGCTGGAGGCAACGGGAGCCCTCATCAGAGGGCTGAGCCACTCGTTGAACAGCTGAACCTAAAACATGTCGCAGAAGCAGATGAGTGTTAGTTCAAAGGGGTGTCCAGGGGGAGGGTGTCCGCTGCCCTGGCACCTCCTTGTTCTGTATTTGCGTAACACCTGGATTCAGACATGACAGGGCGTAGAAGACGTATTAACCTAATAGTTAAGAATCTGGGCTGGCACTGTACTGTTGGGGCGAATGAAAGCCAGACTCCATTGTGAGCTAAGTGTCCTGGGGCACGTTATTTAACCTCTATAGCTCGGTTTATTCAGCTATTAATGAGGATCATAGTAGTTTTGCCTTTAGAATTGTTAAGAGTGTTAAGAGATGAGACTTGTGAAGCATCTAGAATTTACCATCTGGGTATTGGCTGTTATTACCACAGCTACCCTGGTTGTAACGGGGGGTGAGGGACTGGGGGACGGGAGGAGTAAATGCACCAGTGGGCCGAGTAGGATCCAGAGTATCTCACTAAGTCATGGTGATGGGTGAATTTAGCGGTTAAGCTGATGATGTTGTGTCCCCAAGCCCCCAGGTAGGCAGGATGATTGGAAGAGGGACACCATCAACCTTCGCCCTAGACAGAAAGATCACACATGGACAGATTCGGGGTGCCCACTGTAAAAAGAGTCTAGACAGGCAGGAATGTGTGCAGAGAGGGAGCTGGTAACGCAGGGGCTTGAAAGCATGTGAATCAAATTACTCACTGCAGTAACATATGAGACACTCGCCATAGAGACAGAGCACAGAGGCTTGTTACTTGCTCACTAAGCGATGTTCCTAAGTGGGGAGCAGCCATCCTCCCGCAGCAGGGCGGGTGCCTCCCTTCATGCTGAAGGAATGTGGGGCCTGTGAGTGGAAGGTACGTACAGGCCGGGTCTGGAAATGACCACATGCTCTGTGCTCACGTTCATCCCAGGGCCATGCTGACCTTCAAGAGAGGGTGGGAAGTGCGGTCTGGCCATGAGGCCAGAAGAGAAGCTCTGTCATCAGCCAGCGACATCTGTCACTCTGCCCAGTGTGAAGAAGTTTCAAGAAACAGGATGTCAAGTCTGAGAAAACTTGGGAGGACCCAACAAGTGTCTTCAAACAATGGATGGGTCTTCTCGTAAAAGAGAAGATCATCTTTGTTTATGTCTCTCCAAAGGGTAGAAATAAAATCTGTGGGTGCACAAAAGATCTAGAGAAGAAGGTGGGGTGAACTGACCATCCCAGTTTGCCCAGACTATCCGGTTGTAGCCCTGAAAGTCCCACCTCCTGGGAGACACCTCAGGATTTCCAAGGACCAGGGCACTGTGTCATCCTAATTAGGGCCAATTTTGGGTTGATACAGGTGTGTCTAATCCTAAGAGTTCTCTCGGCAGCTGATTAATGGAAATGTTCTGACCAGTGGCTTCCAGAAACTAAACCTTGTATTTCCCCGAGCAGCAGTGGTGCATTGCTTGCTAATTCAATGCTTGTGATGACTATAGAATATAACTACCGGAAATAACAAGGCTGAATATCTATCCAATGGAATATTTTTTGTCCATAAAAAGAAATGAAGTACTAATACATGCGGTTACGTAGACGAGCCTTGAGGGGCGCCTGGGTGGCTCAGTCAGTTAAGCACCCGACTTTGGCTCAGGTCATGATCTCACAGTCTGTGGGTTCGAGCCCCACATTGGGCTCTGTGCTGACAGCTCAGAGTCTGGAGCCTGTGTCAGATTCTGTGTCTCCCTCTCTGCCCCTGCCCTGCTCACTCTGTCTCTCAAAATAAAAATAAAGACATAAAAAAATTAAAAAGAAAATGTTATGCTGAGTGAAAGAAGCCAGTCACAAAGGCCACATATTATGCGATTCCATTTTATGAAATGTCCAGAATAGGAGAATCTCTAGAGACAGATTAAGTGGTTGCTCTGGGCTGCGGGAGGAAGGTATGTGTGGAGAGTAGAGAAGCAATAGCTAATGGGCATAGGGTTTCTTTTCAAGTGATGAAAATGATCTATAATTGGCTTGTGATGGTTGCACACATCTATGAATAAACTAAAAAACACTGAATTGTGCATTTAAATGGGTGAGTGGTATGGTATATGAGTTATAGCTCAATGAGCCTGACATTACCCCCCAGCCCTTCACAGGGGGGCTCAGCCTGGCATCCCTTGTAGGAGCAGCCCCCATGCCTCTCTCAGGCACCACCCTCTCCAGAATGCTAGCCAAGTGGATTCTCTCCTCTCATGAGGAAGCCTTCCCAGCAGAGGGGCCGGGTGCGGCCCAGGAGCTCCAGGAGAGCGCAGGTCCTCCTCTTCGCTTGTTGAAGCACAATTTAGACAATCTCTGCATGGACGTATTAGAGCAAGAAGCCAAGAAGCTCGTGGCAGCAATTCTAGATGACACAGCTGTACGTCTCTTCCAACCAGGAGAAGCTCACATCAATCAGGAATGCTTTTGCCCACAAGTAACAAAACACCTGACAGTCGCTGAGCAACAGAGAGAGGTAATGATCTCACATGGCCAGGAGTCTGGAGATCGGCTGGGTCAGGACAGGCGAGGTGCTGGATGGCTTCCACACCTCCATCCCAGGCCTTCCAAGTCATGGTCATGGGACACCAGCAAGCCATGACCATCACATCAGCACACAGAAGTGTTCTTTGGGACAGGAAGGAGGCAGACGTGCACAACGGTATTTTCCTTACTTGACTTTGTCAGAGTAGCTTGACATCAGAAGCCCCCAGACCCCATTAGCAGACTTGCCCTGTGTCTCCTTGGCCACAATTGGGTCACGTGCCCAGTCTTCGAGCATCGTGGAATCACAGGGTTGTGCTTCGATCAAGCACAGTGGTTCCTTGTGAGGTTGACAACATGGAACCCCTCTCCCTCTACCTCTACCAAATCCAACTGCTCCCCACTCCGGGAGCGGCTGCCGGGTGGGCCGTGAACGCCATGGGGTGATGGATCGGGAGGCACTGGAAAACTGACGGTGTTCTCGTGCAGGAATACAATTTTGACATTTGGAGAACCACCAGAAAAGAAAGAGCATTTCCTCGGTCCCAGGAGATGACGCATTATTGTGTTACTGGGTATCCATCTTGTGGCTGCCTTCTGGCCTCGGTGTGCTCCTTTGCAAGTCCTGATTCTCTGGGTGTGGAAGGCGCTTTGAAACGGACGTGTTGGCATTGACGAGGCTGAATGATGGCTCATATCTGGAGATCTGATGCGTCTGTGATGAGCGGTCGGATGCCTTCCACATGTGTGTGCTTTCGCAGACACACACCCGAAATGTGCCCACCATGTCTTGTGAATACGGCAAAACAGCTGCAACCTTCTAAAAATTAATTGGTTTCTGGATCATTTGCATTTTTTATAGTTTGCCAACAAAAGATAGGGAGAGGGGAGGGAATTTATTAATGTTTGAAGAAATTCTCCGAAAGGGGAGGAAGCGAGCATTTTCAGCAAGACCCAGAGACACGCATCTAAATATGACACCACACTGCTTTCCTAGCCGCCTCTCTGGGCCAGCCCCTCCGAGGGGGGAATTGATATGCAGCTCTAAAAGTAGCCAGCTGCTGTGGGCGCCAGAAACCGCCTGGGGCTTACATTATTTTAGTCGGGGTCTGCATTATGGTTTGGTAACGGCCATTTTCAGAAAACAACCAAGGCAATTTCAGGATTTGCTGTCACAATAGGCACACTAAAAATAAAGTCAGCATAAATAGATTAAGAAATTGACAGAATAACAAGGCATAAAGAATTAGAATGAGTGCACACGCTCCAGATGACAACCCCGTGCGCCGATCTGGGAGACGGGGTGGGGGAGGAGTCTGAGCTGCTGACTCGGTCGTTTCTCTGTTCCCTGAGTGTGAGAGCCGTTCTCGGGGACAGCCAGCGCTTAATCTAATTCCACCGTCGTCGTGGAGGCACTGAGCTGAGGAGGGGGAGCCACTTAAAAGTGGCTGACACCCCTTAAAAGACAGATGGGAAGTTTTCCGCAGCTGAGCCCAAGTCCCAAACGTGACTTTGGAGAAGAGAGATGTGGTACAGAAGAGGAGGGGGTGGGGAGGGAATGTTTTTAATTCAGTTATGATATTTGGAGAAAATAAAGCTGTGGCAAACTAGCATGAGGGGAAAGAAGAAACAACTATGTGCTAGAAATGGAGTGTGTTATCAGAGGTCAATACATGCTAACTTCGGGGAGACAGACTCTTCTGATCTAGAGGTTTCCGGCAGTCTTAATCAACTAGTCAATGGCAGAGCTCTGGCTGGGATTCTGCAATCATCTCCCCTCCCCCGCTCCCCAAACACACACATACCAGTGGGGCTGGAAGATGTCATCGCTTCTTTTCCACATCCCAAGCTGGGTGCCAGAGAGAAGCCGGCAGGGAGCCTGGTGAAACCCCAAATTCCTCATTGTCTTCACCCTTCACTGATTCTAAGTTGAATAGAATAAAGCAACAGACACTTTTTATCAGAACATCTTATGGCATTTGGGGGGAACAGCATTTCTCAACCAAGTTCCCTGGCGTTAATAGGTGTTTGGCGGGGGGCGGGGGGGGGGGAGAAGTGTTCTTAAAGTAAGTTTGGGAAATTTCCAGACGAATTTGCAGAGGGGCTTCTCAAAGCCCTTAATATGATAAGGTGCTTTGTGGATCCTACGGAAGGGACAGGGCAGATGAGCCCCTCAAATGAATTTTACCATTAAAACTCACCCTTTGAAGAATTTCTTTTGGTGGGCCACCTTGCAGGATGTCTCTGGATACAGACCACCTGGTTTACAGCCACCGGAATGTCCTAAAGGCAGTACCTCATCCTTGAGAGAGGTGGGAAAGGTAAGGAACACAGCCCTCTGTGTTTCTGCCTGGCCAGGGCCAGTTTTCTTTGAAAAAGGTAACATTTGTATTGTCATTTTGTTCAGTTCAGTACCCATTCAGTTATCTGTAGGGGCCATGAACGAAAGACTGAGGGCAATTGCAGGAGGTCTCCGGCTTGGGGAAGAAGGAGGGACCACAAGGTCAGTCTAGACCCCACCTGGCAGTGGACGCCTCGCTTGTGCTCCTCCGTGCTGTGCTGGTTGGTATTTTGGCAGACATTCATTAGAGGTCAATAAAAGTTAAATAAATGAAATGGGGCTCTGCTGCGGAGACATTTAATCATTTCATTAAGCACACTATCGTGTCCAGGTTCTCTGCCAAATGTAGACCTGCTTATGACTTCATCTAATTCCTAACTGCTGGGGAAATAAGCGAGCGATTCCTCTGATGTTCCTCTCTCTCTGTACAGCCCTCCCCAGGCAGCCGCAAGAGGACAGGTGGCCAACATGGGCTCTGCCAGAGGGACTAACCTCCCGTGTTTTTGTAAGGCAGATGGGACTTCTAATCAATCCTTCTCTAGAAGGTTCTCCAGCTTGATTGGAATGAAGATAAGCTGAGGGGGGGAAGGCCGTGTGCTGGGGTGGAGGGCGAGAGGGCGGGGGGAGCCCTGGGTGCTCCAGCTTGGCCAGGGTTTCAGATCCTGTTGGGTACCCAGCACTATGTTCCAGAGTTGGGAAGTGCACTCTTGAAAAACATGGTGGGGCGCCCCCTCCTGACCTCTGGGAGATCTGTGCGTCTGCAGCCAGCCCCACTAGAGCAAGACTCAAGAAACTCGAAGGCTGAGAAGAGCCGTCAGTGCTGCCTGTGGTGGGGACCCTGCGGCAGTGAGCGGTGCTCCTGGAGAGAGAGGGGTTCCTGTCTGGGCATGGTGGCAGCTGAGAGCTTCAATACAGGACTATACGGTGAAAGTCAAGACGCTCTCCAGAATAGGCCCACTCAGGGACGGTCAGTTGATTTTCAACAAAGGTGCAAAGGAATCCCAATGGGGGAAAAGGATGATCTTTTCAAAAAATGATGCTGAAACACCTGTATATTCAATGCAGAATGCAAACTTCCGTCTACAAAGTTTATCTTAAAATAGACCACGCACCTCAATGCATTTAGAACAACACTGTAAAACTTGTAGGAGAAGACATAGGAAACATTTTGGTGACTTTGGGTTAAGCAAAGGTTTCTTAGCTACAGCACCAAATGTGGGACTCGTAGGAGGAAATCAAGGTAATAAATTGGATTTCATTGAGGTTGAAAGCTTTTTGCTCTTCGAAAGAGAATAAGAGAGTGAAAAGTAGTCACACCATAGACTGGGAGAAAATATTTGAACAATACCTATCTGAGAAAGGACTTATACCCAAATTGTATTTTTTTAAACCCTCAAAACCCCACAGAAAATAAACAACACAATTAAAAACTAGACAGAAGGTCTGAACAGACAATTTACCAAATTGTCAGAAAATGCCAAAGAAGATACATGGCTGGCAAATAATCACATGAAAGATGCTCAAAAAATTCATCACCAGGGAAATATAAATGAAAACCTTGATGAGAGGCCACGGCACACCAGGATGGCTACATTAGGGGCGCCTGGGTGGTTCAGTCGGTTGGGCTGATTTTGGCTCAGGTCATTGTCCCAGGGTCCAGGGATCGAGCCCCATGTCAGGCTCTGTGCTGAGTGGGAGCTTGCTTGGGAATCTTCTCTCTGGCACTCTTCCCCACTTACACTCACTCCCACACTCTCTCTTTCAAGAAAAAAAAAGAATGTCTAAAAAAGACTGACCATATCAAGTTCTGGTGGTGATGCAGAACAATGAAATCTCAAATATGAACCAGAAATAATTTGGCTACTTTCTAGAAAAATTTATTTTGGAAGAGTGCGCTATGATAAAATAATGGTTAATTTGATGTCAGGGACGTACAGCTCGTGTCCTGGGTCAACATACAGAAGGTTACTCCTCACGCCCCTCCCATCTGGTACCTCTGTATCAGATATTTGGGGGGGAAGTGTTTGAAAAATTTGGGAACATAAAGAGTATCTCTAGGAAGAAAAGTGGGATTTCTCAGTGAATCTGTGTGTGTGTGTGTGTGTGTGTGTGTGTCTAATTTCTTTTTCTGTTACCCTCAACCAGAATGGAAAAAGTTAAATACAGACTCTTGACACACTTCCAGACTTGTGCCTGGAGACCTTAGGAAGATTGCCAAAAGATGCAGAAAGTTGTTCATCAATCACATAATATTTGCCAATATTTACCTACTCTTATTTTTTTTTTAACATTCATTTTCCAGAGACAGAGACAGCACGAGCAGGGGAGGGGCACAGAGAAAGAGGGAGACACAGAATCTGAAACGAGTCCGGGGTCCTAGCTGTCAGCACAGACCGCCAAACTGGGAGATCATGACCTGAGCTGAGGTCAGGGGCTGAACCGACCGAGCCACCCAGGCGCCCGTACCTGCTCTTAGACTAGGCGGTAGTATTTACCTGCTGCTAGAGAGGTTTTATAAATGATAATGAAGGAAGGTATGAATAGCCAGATTTTAGAGATGATTCCACTGGCCTTTGGAGGAGTTAAGTAACTTGGCTAAGGTCATATAACTCGTAAGTCGCAGAGCCAGGATTGACACTCAGGTTAGTCCCTGACTTTTCCCTTCCAGTCACGGCTTCCGCCGGGGACTGGTCTCTTGGATACCCAGAAACAGGTCCTCCTGGGGCATGTACTTGCCTTATGTCCCTCCTATTTGTCTCTCATCTTTCATGTAATGGGAACAGATATGTGTTCATGGTTTGTACTACAATTTATTTAAAAAAATTTTTCAAACTATGTACAAGTACTGTATTTTATTTTTTATTTTTTTAAGTTTATTTATTATTTATTTTGCGGGAGACAGAGATAGTGCAAGTGGGGGAGGAGCAGAGAGAGAGGCCGAGAGAGAGTCCCCAGCAGGCTCCACACTGTCAGCACAGAGCCTGATGCAGGGCTCGAACCTACAAAGCCATGAGATCATGCCCTGATCCAAAACCAAGACTTAGAGAGTTAGATGCTGAACCAACCGAGCCGCCCGAGCGCCCCTGCTCTGTCATTTCTAACGGCCACCGTGGCATCCCCCAGCCCCACCGGCAGTTTCTACATACTTCCCAGGCAGGAATTACACATGCAATCTCTCTTTCTCCCCCTGCCTGTCTCTTCAGCAGCTTGGCCTGTTTCACTAACCCTAGATATAGAACCTAAAACCTAAAACAACTCCAGGCCCCAGACAAGGAGAGAGACCTAACTGCGGAGTAAGATCACCCCGGACAGTCTCTAGACCTTCTAGTAATGGGGGAAGGTTGTGCTCCAAAAGTTCTCTGATCTGCTCTGAAAATGAGGTCGTGTTTGACAAACAGCATTGTTCTGTGTGAGCGGCAGTCAGCTCACTTGGCAGGAATAAAGACTTGGAACATGCCAGTGATTATTTTTAATTGGATGGGGCTCGTGGCTGTAACAAAAATCAATGTATTTCTGACGCGGCTGAGGATGCATTGATCTCTCTTGGCCCTGGGGCTCCTGGGCGGCTGAAGAATGCTGGCGGTGGCAGAGAGGGGCCCCTAGGCCTTGGGGACCAGGGCAGCAGATGCCCCCTTGGCTCCTCCTACCTGCTGGGATGAGTCTGCCATAGGCCAGCAGGGGCTGGGCTGGACGCAGCAGTGCTTGGGGGGTGAGGGGCACCAGAGGCTGCAGGGTGCAGGTCTGTGAGGGGTGCAGGGGTGGAGGAAGATGTGGGGGGGGGGCGCTTGCACTCACCCGCCCTGAGCTTGTAGACAATGCAGATTTCTGCTGACAATCTGCCACTCTACGGGGGCACCGGACCCCATAGCAGGGGTGACACTAATACCAGGCATGAAAGGGTAAGACAGGGAGCCTTGTAATGCTCTTGTTTCTGGCTGCAATCACCGTCGTGAGATATTAATACTAAAACAACAGACTGTCACCTCCTGGATACCTACGAAAAACATGTCTCTCCTCCTTGCCCAAGGTCTTTGGGGAGATGGGGTTGTTGGGTTTTTTGTTTTGTCTAGTTTTGTTTTGTTTTTGTGTTTTGTTGCATGGGAAGGGGGTTGGCTGTGAGCAAAGTAGATGAAGCAAGTGTTCTATGGACCCTTTGCAATTTTTTCCCTCCTTTAGAGATGATGCATTAAGGAAAGCAAAGTCACTGGGTACTCGCGCCGTTCCAGAGCCCTCCGATATAGCTGCAAGGTTTTTCTCAAGAAAGACAAAGGCATGGTGTCCCTTGCCATGTGGTAGCTTGCAGGCAGAGTGACCCCTCTGTCTGTGAGCCCAAGGTGGGGGGGCCAGAGCCTGGAGAGCCAGGCCCCTCTCTGGGCAGCGTGGCTGGGGTGCTGTACCACGGCAGACTGGCCAGGGCCACGGGCAGCAAATGCTGGGTGTGCGGGTTCATGGCCCCGGGAGCAGGCAGCCACCAGCACAAGCGATGGGCCTTTTGCAGAGTTTGGGACGCTGCCCTCGGACCACAGAACAGCCTTACTGGAAAGATAAGGGGGGCTCCCTGTGGCGTCTGGGGACTGGCTGCAAGGCCTGTGACTTGGGCCAAGTTGAGACTCCACTTGTCCTGGGAAGTCCCTGTTTCAATAGCATCAAAAGGAACTTACAACCCTGTATGGTAAAACCAATTACAGCTTCTAGTCTTGTCCTGGGTGGGTATTTAACCCCCCTCGTCCCTAACATGTACATTGAGAAAGAAATCTCGGAATTCAGACAGCCCCTAAGTCCACCTGAGCCCAGGCCTCTGGAAAACACCCTTGATATCTACATTATGAGCCCGAGGCAGCTTTGCTTGTATGCTGGGTTACATTCTCTACAAAGCCTCTGGTTTTCATAGCCACGTACGCTATTTCTCTCGCAAGGCATTGCTTTTGTATAGAAATTTATCATATTTTTTTCCTTGGGCCAGAAGTGAATTATTTTTTTTTTAAATTGAAGAAAATCTTTTAAGCTGTTTTGGACTTATTCAAGCATGTAAAAAGGGTATTTTACATCCATAGTTCAGATGCTTAGTATGTTCTCAGATAGCCCAAATAATTTGAATTTAAAACTTTGAATTGGGCCTCTTTATGTAACATCTTAAAAAGGTGCCATTTATGAAGAAGAATGTGGTCATGAAATAAAGGATCGGGGGAATAAGTGATCCTGCTGGTTACAGTACTAGATGGGGACTCATAAATCTTAGTTTCTATTCTTGGCTCTAGGAAGAATTTATGTGTCCACTGCATTTGGCACATGGAGGCAGCAGGGAGATAGACTCAGGAGCTTGCATATGAAGGAAATAGGACCTTCCTGTAAAAGTTAACTTATGAAATCCACACAGAAGAGCCCAGAGCAGGGCTGCCTAGATGGCTTAGTTGGTAGAGCATCTGACTCTTGATCTCAGGATTGTGAGTTCAAGCCCCACATCGGGTGTGGAGCCTACTTAGAAAAGTAGAAGAGACGAGAGCAAACATGGGCACAACCACCGTAAGGAGCCAGAACATCAGGCTGGTCAGATGGGGGTCAGCTAGGACTGCATGGGGACAGCCACGGAAGCAGTGCTGGCAGCTCATATCCAAGTTCAGAGGAAGGAGGAGCTGGGGACACAGGGGAGACTGAGGGGGTCACAGGATACCTCTGGGCTGAGCTCTGCATTATTCTGCATTATGAGAATCAGTAGAGCATCCCTGGCTGGCTGGGGTTTCAAACTCCTGTTCTGCCACTTACTAGTTGTGTGATCTTGAGCCTCTCTGAGTCACAGTAGTTTTACTTGGGAAAATGGAGATGACTGTAATTATCCTACAGAGTTGAGAAGCATAAAGTGATAAAATGTATAGAAATCACTTAGCAGGGTGGTGGTGGTGACTGGGGTGGTAATGGCGGTGGTGAGAATGGTGGTGGTGGTCATGGTAATGGGGGAAGTGATTATGGTGGTGGTGGTGGTCATGGTAGGGGTTGACGTGATGGTGGTCATGGTGGTGGTGCTGGGCCTATCCTTGATGCAGAGTTGGGTAGGTCTGGCTGGCAAAGTCTGCTGCCATGATCAATGTCCACTCTCCAAAGACACCAGGAACACGCAGGTAGTTGAACAAAGTTGGGTTTCTTGGTACTTGTTGCCCCGAGGGAGACTGCACACTATGGGGAACCTTGGGATATCTTGGTAGGGAGGTGATGGAGGGCCCGTTTTATAGGGTTTCAGCTTGTGTTAGGTGATGTTGGAGGCTATCGCTTTGGATGGGGTATCAGAACATTGAGATTGGGTAGGATTGGGCATCACATAATTTTATCTAGGAGGCAGATGAATGAGTGAGGCTAAGGTGTAATTGGCAAAGGACCGGCTGTCATTCACACCAGGTGGGAAGGAGGCACATGTGGTCATTTTGTGGTTTAAAGAGTATGCTTGGGTTGTTGTTTTTTTTTTTTGTCTGTGTTCGACATGATTACAGGAGTGGCCTTGTTTTTGTCTCTCTCCATCCCGGTCAGAGTGACCTTGTTCGATGTTGGTGTTCAGTGAAATTGTGTTTGTTCAACAAAAGAACACCATGGCCTAGCTGTGAGTGCCAGGCCGGCTCCCAGCTGACAGCTGCCAGGCCTGCTTTTTTGTTTCTCACCATCTAGCCCCAGAATCCATGCTCCGGTTCATCACTCACCAAGTACCTCTTTGATTATAATTGGGCTTCCCACATAGGGGGCCTACAGGGGACAATTGTGGGCGTACAGATCTGAGCATCGCAGATCCCCATGGTGATATTAATGGTGGGTCACATGAAATTGCCACTTCTGTAGTTCGAAAGCATTTGAATATTGGCAATTTCACATAGTTGATCCTATTTCTCGCTGTAGATTAATAAATTGTCATTCTGGAGCCCATAACAGTCTCCCAGGAGCCCCTTGTGAGAGGAAGGACTTTGTCTCTGGGTATGAACGATTTAGGATTTCTGATCCTTTAAGGTAGAGAGTTTAACTTTAAACCACACTGAAAATTATCAAGGTCATAGGAGGCTCTTGAGAGAATATCAGATTTTCCCGCATGGCACCTTCTTTAATTTATCCGAGGGAATCTGCCTCCCTAGAAACTTCTACCATGTCAGTAAGTCAATTAACTCACCAACCTGCAAAATGACTGAATTATGACTTTGCCTGGGCTTAGATTAGAGGCTGCCCACTCTTCCCAGGTGGAAGGGACTGGGTCAGTGGTGATGGGCCATGAAGGGAAAACCAAAGACAAAAGTCTAGGTGCAACTGCCTTGGGTGTGGATAAGGATGAACATTGAATCTGAAAATGACTGGGGTCCAGACAAGGAAATCACCCGCGGCAACATAAGCTGCCCAGGGACAAACCACATGCCTGGCACCACAGGCTCCTGTTACATGTTCCCAAGGCTGATTGTGACCTAAGTAAAAGTCCAGGGGTGATTCTTGCTTTAATTGAGACTTTTACCTGGCAGGAGTCTTGGAACATCTGAATGGCTTCACAAAAGTACAGGCATAAAAGGCCACCTGTGCTTTGGATGGTGCTGTTATTATTTTTTAAACTTTTAAAAATGTTTATTTATTTTTGAGAGAGAGAGAGAGTGTGTGTGAGCAGAGGAGGGGCAGAAAGAGAGAGAGGATGATACAGAATCTGAAGTAGGATCCAGGCTCTGAGCTGTCAGCACAGAGCCCGATGCGGAGCCTAAACTCACAGACCGAGAAATGATGACCTGAGCTGAAGTCAGACACTTAACTGACCACCCAGGCGCCCCGGATGGTATTATTATAAGAGCGCTTGCTGAGGCGGAGGAAGAAACGCAAGGATGCTGAGTTTTTCCAGCACTCTGCTCGGCCGGGCTGTCCCCGTTGCTTTGGGCACTTCTGGTCAGAGTCAGTTCTCCCCAAGAAGGCAGGCGCACCTGCCTGGAAGACAGTGTACCTTTCTGAGCCCAAGTTTGGGGAAGAGGAGCTCATTAGCCTCTGTAGCTGCTATTACAAATGACCATAGCCATGGTGGCTTAAAACAACAGAAATGTATTCTCTCACGGTTTGGAGGCCAGAAGTCTGAAGTCAAGGCTGGGGACTGGAGCAGGAATCTGTTCATCCCCTCTCCTAATTTATGGTGTCTACCGACAGTTCCATGGCTTGCTGCCACGTCACTCCACCTCTGCCTCCTCCGTCACATTCCTCACTGTCTCCTCTGTTCTTCGTCTCCTGTCTTGTCTCAGACCGCCCTCGGCCTCTCTCCTATAGAACTGTCTTTGGATTTAGGGCCCACCCCGATGATTCAGGATAATCTTCTCAAGATCCCTTAATTATATATGCAAAGACTCTCTTTTCCAAATAAGATTGCATTCACAGGGTCCAGAGATCAGGACATGGACATCTATCTTTTGGGGGACCACCATTCAGGGCACCACAGGGAGCTCTGCTTGCTAATGCCCCCCTGCCCTGGCCCTTTATTATGGCCTGAGACACGTCTCTCAGCTGGGCTAGGGCTTCATAGAACCACAGCCTCCTTCCGTGGCAGGTGTCTTGGTCCCCATCCTGCCTCGGAAGCAGTGCCTCCCAGCATGGCAGGGCCATTCCTGAATCTTCTCTATTGCAGCCTCATCGCAGGCTTCCCATGATCTCCTTTCTGAACTTGGCTGCCTGGCTTCCTCCCTTCCCACCCTCTCCCAGTATTTACCCCAGATGGGGCCTGATGCAGCTCTTGGGGGTCTAGAATGGAGGGACCCAGACCAGCTCTGAGGACCCACAGTCTAGAGAGGCAGACAAACGGACCCTCCCCCCACCCACAGGGTTGGGCCACCGGCCCCCCTTCTGCACCTGCTGTGATAGCACAGCTCACGGGTGAGGGCCCCATGGCACGCCAGGTTCTCTGGCCTGTCATCCTGACACAGACGATGCTCGGCGTCCTCGGGAATGGCTCCTAATCCCCGAGCAGTGACTAAGCACCTTTCAGTCACTGCTCCAGCCATTAATTTAAGCACTGCGTGGCCTGGATGTCCTGTTCTCCTGGAGCGCCAAGGCTGTCCACACAGCCATTGATTTAAGAGACAATATCACTTGCTTCCAAGTTTATGAGGCAATAAACAGCCCCCGCATATTGATGAATGCCGAGGTGTTTGCTCAGCACATTTGCTGTGCACATTTATTACAAGGCTGTGCTTTAAAAGCAAATGAAACTGCACTATTTTCTTTCCCTTTGGTGGGCCGTGCCCCTCCTCCAACGGTTGTTTTAATCTAGAGGAGCCCTGGTCCCTCTTCCCACGGTGCAGGGGTGCAGCAATGGGACTAGCGGGGACACGCATGCAGGTCGCTCAAAACTCCCTGGGGTCCTGGAGAGTCTCTCAGGGCCCTGACACACTGTTGGGAGGCTCTGGGAAGAAGAGGAGAAGTGAGGAGCGTCATTTTTCTGAGAGCCCCACCCGGGAGGCCTTCTCTCCGGCCTTGCCTCACCCTCCCCGGAGAAGAACACACAGGATAATAATAGAACCTAGCAACCCGCCAGCAGCAATTCCCTGCGTGGCATAACACACCAAATAAAATCCCTTTTCATCTTGAGAAGCTGAGACGCTACAAGGCTGGGCTGCTAGTCCATAAAGATGAATCTTCAGAGCATTTACTAGCTGGAATGCCCCGTGAATCCAAACTGGTTTATGTATAAAATATTAGGAAGGTTCGAGGAGGTGGCGAGGCCGCGTGGGGAGCAGGCAGGAGAGATTGATTGCAAACTTTGTGCCAACCGAGCAGTTCCGTGCATGCCAAATGGCGAGAACAACACTTGAAAAATGTATTAGATTATCCAGAACACAACACTGATTTATAGGCACAGTAATCCCCGTCTTGCCATCCGTTTCCGTAATGGAGAGAGATTAGGGTGACGGTGGCGGTCTGTTGGGATTTTCTAGCTCAGTCCCCACCCCAGCAGCCCCAAACCCATGATGGATCACCTGGTAAAATCAAGGGCTAGCACTTTTAACCGCATGTTCTGATGTGGAGGGTTTTGAGATTTGGAGCGTTTCTGAGTTTGGAATGAGAATTGGCTGGATGAGGAATTCGTTTTTAAAAATCGAATAATATCAATGGCTTAAAAATCACAAAAGAGTTTCTTCATGAGAGAGAGGAGGCAAATTCTCTGGGAGATCTTAGGCTGTTTACGACATGAGACACATGTTTGGAGTGGCTGGGACCTCACGTGGTGGCCTCCGATGGTCCAACCTAGACGTAACTATGGCCCCGAGCACACAGCATTTGGGGCCACCTGAGTCAGGAGAGACAAGAGCGGAGCTTGCCTTGAGAACGTTACGTGCACCCTCACCTCTGTCACCAGCTATCTGTCTATTCACTGGCATTAGCCAACACCCAGGATGTGTAACGCATGGCGGTAGACATAGGGGAGATGCTGAACATGGGGGCATCCGTCTGCTATCTGCTAAGGGCTTTGTGAGACATTCGAGGAAGCAAATCAGGGATCCTGCCCTCCAGAGCCTTATACTCCCAGCTGGAAGAGGGGCACAGGAGCCAGATGAATGAAGAAATCTAGAGAAAATTCACAAATCAAATAACAACAGGCATTTTGTCAAGTCAGGGGTGTGGAAGAGTGACCAAGAACTCCTGGGGAGGGGTGAGGTGTTCTCAAGGGGACTTTTCTTTCTGTGCAAAGGGCTGCAGGAAACGCTGGAGAGGGGAAGTTGTCTGGCTAGGCAGGGTCCATCCACAGGGCCTGCTCACCAATACTTTTTGCCTCTCTGGAAGGCCTGTGACCCCTGGAAGCTCTCTTCCAAAAACCCTCTGTTCTCATTGCCAAGTTTATTGCTTTAGGAAATAGTTCAAAGAACTCTCATCTTTTCTTCCATCTCTTGTACATGCCCAAGGCCAAGACTGTTCAAGGACTCCTTGGCAGCTGTAGAAAATCCTGGCAAAGTTCCCTGTGCCCACGCAGGGTGGGGGAGTCTGCCTCTCTGCACATCTACTTCATCAAGAGATGGATCTCTCAGGCCTGGGAGGAGGGGAGGGGTGATCCTACCATCCTGCAAGACTACCAGCTGCCAGCGCTGCGTGGGTGAGAGAGCTTGAGGAACGACTGGCATCACTGCCATTGGTACCATCACCACCACCACCATCATCAGTATATAACCATCAATAGTAGTGCAATTACTATCACCACAATCACTGTCACACCATCACCACCAACATCATCACTATTACACCATTACCACCACCATCACTACCATCACCACCACTATCACACCATCACCTCCACCACCACCACCACCACCACCACCACCATCACCCATCACTATGTATTCTTAAAGGTGCCTGTGAGCCCAGCCCTTTGCTATAGGCTTTACATGTATCTAGATTAACATGCAGTGGGAAATTCAGGGAATTCAGACAGTGACTGAAGGACCACCGTGATCTCATTTTAATAGATGAGGAGACTACAGATTAAAGAGATAGCCCATATAATAAGTGACAGAGCAGGAATTCAAGTCCTTGCAGCCTGACTCCAAAGCCTGAACTCACCATATGCCAAATACCTCCCCTCCTAGGTTAGGGCCCCTGGTTGCTGGTAGTTTGCTGAAGGCTTGACCTGGGAAGATTGAAACGATCACTTTAGGCCATGGGGAAGCTGCAGATGTAGCAAGAATGGAGATGTGATGGTTACATCTATTTGTTCTTTGTGTCATTCATTTACCCACCACTGATCTGGCGGGAGAAGGCATGAGGAGTAGACATGTCCCTCCTGGAAGAGCTTGTCCCCAGCCCTCAGAGGCCATATACGGATGGCTGTGTCCCTGCTTTGGCCTGGGAAGAACATGAAGGCCTCGGTGGGTGTGTCTTTGCTCTGTTCTGAGAGCCTCCATGGACCAGGTGGCAGGAAGTCTGCACATCCTTCCCCGATGCCTCCTTTCTCTTTTCTTCCCACTATCAACCTGAATGCTGCCAACACGGTTTTAAAAACTACCTGCACAAGACAAAACTCTAATCCATCTTGCCCAAGACAGTTTCCCTTAGATTTAAAACCCTGTGTAATTTAAGAGATATGTAATGCATGTGTCTGCATTTAAACCATCAAAGTGCTTTTAAAAGAGCTATTTGAAATCTTTGGAGCTTTATGAACCTTTAAAGTTCTTTCTTTGAAACATGGGAAATCACACACTGCCAAGGATAAAGATAGTCAAATACCAAAGGCTAGGGGTGGGTTTGAGACTCTAAATCCATGACATTTCACTTTACAAAACTGAATTTCTCATCTTTAACATCCACTTCCAATTAGGACCGAAGGCTGACATGGGATTCTCACACCTTTGCGTGCCCTCCACCCCGTCTCATTACTCAGCCTGCACCAAGTGGATCTAGGGCATGGCACCCACCAGTAGGTGGGCTGGGACGTGACTGTCACAGGGGGGCCCTTTTGCAAGCATGTACCAAAGCACCAAGGAGAGGGTGCAAGCCTATGGAACCAGCGCCGCCCCCTTTCCTGCCCTGACGGCGGGGTTGGGGGTTCCAGGGGTGGGAGGTGCTGATTGGAAAGGTGCATTTCTTGGTCGCTAACTCAGTGGTTGAATGATTGGCCCCGGGTGGCCCTGAATCTGCACGTGACCGGAAGTATCCCCAACACACATGTACCCAAGTGGTGCCTGGGCTCCCGAGCCATGGGGACTCAGGTCCGAGACAGCGTGGGTCCTGCGGCCGGGGTCCCTACAGAGCTGAGGGCTAGGGAGGAGGAAAGGGAGGCGCCAGACAGCCATCCTTGACCTTGGCACGTGGGGTGGGAGGGGGGCATGTGTTGCCAGCCCTCAGAGCCTTGGCTCTGGGCTAGGGTGGGGGGCTGTACACCCAGCTGTGCGCTTGGGAGGGGGCTTTGTTGCCTGTGACAGCAGCAAACCCTTCGCGGGCCAGTGGAGGTTTGGGTGGTTTAGGGCTCAGAACCCGTCCATTCTGTCATGGGCAGAGGTTGCAGTCCTGCATGGGCCCCAGGGAGAGCGTCCTCGAGGGGACGAGTCCTGGTGCCCGAAGCCTGCTTCTGCCTCCCCCTCTCCCGAAGGTGACCTGAGGGTGGTCCTGGCCCGCGGGCACCTGCCGCACTCCGCCTGGGCCTGGGCAGCACCCACTGCACCCCGATCAGGGGCTGAGGCCAACGGACCCCAGATCTCTGAGAGGGGCCGCGGCCTGGGTCTGTCATCCCAACGCCACCCACCACAGCCACCCGACGACGTGCCCAGTGTCCCCTCTCCCCGGTTCCTCTTCTCCCCTGCAGAGGAACCCAGCACAGAGGGGCAGCGGAGCGGGGCTGGCTCCCCGCGGGGGGTGGGGGTCCCGGCTCTCTGCCTCTGCCTCCCTCCGCTTCTCGGTCATGGGAACCCTCCCCCCGTCCACTTTTCTACCCCTGGAAGGAGGCATTTTACTCTCTCTGCCACTGTCTGACCTGCTCAGGAGTGGCCTGTCACCCCCACTCAAGGCAGCCAGGACTCCAGGGTTAGGACGGTCCTTGGGGCCTGTGTGCGAACTGCGGCCTGAGGCGGAGGAGGAGGGGGGCCTGCAGCCTCAGTCCTTGGCAGAATCCGATTTGCCTCTGGTAACGGAAGGCGGGGGGGGGGCGCCCTCCCCACCCTCCTATCCTGAGGGTCCTGTATCTCCCAGCTCCACGCCTAGGCTCTAGATAGAGCAAGTTCCAAGGGCTAAAGAACGTTTTTTGTTGTTATATTCGAACAGTGGCATCAGTTTGAGTCCTGGAGCTTTGGGTTACCCTCCAGAGCAGTAAGGAAAGCCAGAGTTGATATGATCATGTTAAAATCGCCAGAGGCCGCGGTGCCCAGTCTACGCTCGCTTCCTGCTGGCTGCGTCCCCAGCCTTCTCCCCCACCCTGAGTGTGTCGCCATTAAGCCCATTTCTCGCCACCAGCACCCTTAGTGACTTCCACGTCCCCACTCCAGGCCTGAGTCTTCAAAGTGTTCTTTGCTGGTGACTCCAGCTGTCTTCTATGGCTATGCTGCTGACAGGAAGTCCATACTGTCCAAAAGGAAGGGGAGCATCTCGCCCTTCAGGGACCCACCCTCCTTTCCAGTGTCCCCACTACTTGCAAAAGCTACGGCCCCAAGCACTTCAACATTGAAAACATTTGCCCTGGGGCGCCTGGGTGGCTCAGCCAGTTAAGCCCCCGCTCTTGATTTGGGTTCAGGTCATGATCTCACGGTTCATAGGTTTGAGCCCTGCATCAAAGTTTGTGCTGACAGCCTGGGGCCTGCTTGAGATTCTCTGCTTTTTTCTCTCTTAAAAATAAATTATAAACAGTAAACACACACACACACTTGTCCTATGTTGACATCTTTCTCTTCCTTGCTCTCTCAACACCAAATTCAGCCTGACCCACATCCTGCCAATCTCTTCTTGAAATGCCACTCAAGGGGTGCCTGGGTGGTTCAGTCGGTTAAGTGTCAGGTTAAGAGGCTCAGGTTGTGATCTTGCAGTTTGTAAGTTCAAGCCCCTCATCAGACTCTGTGCTGACAGCTCAGAGCCTGGAGCCTGCTTCAGATTCTGTGTCCCCCTCTCTCTGTGCCCCTCCCCTGCTCATTATCTGTGTCTGTGTCTCTCAAAAATAAACATTTAAGAAAAAAAAAGAAATGCCACTCAAGTCCACACAATGTTCAATGAAGGTTGAGAATTGGAGGCCAAAATGTGAAGAAGGGTGTTCTAGGCAAGGGAACAGCAAATGCTAAGGCAAAGGGCCGCCCGATTCCCCCAGCCCCATTGTCGGGACCAGTAAGTGTTTGGAGGCCCCGCCAGAGGGCTCCCGTGGCCACGAGGCCTTTCCCTCAGCGATTTAGCAGCGAGCACTCTCCTCCCAGTCCTCTCCCTTCAGAGCTCCTCTCTGCAGTTGCTGAACCCGCCCAGGAGCCCTTGAGGTCCGGTTCTACCTCTTGTCTCCATCACTTCCTGGGGAGCAGTGAGCTTCTGCAGCTCCTTCCCCAGGGGTGTTCTGTGCATGCACTGGAACCCCCACCCCCACCCCCCTCCGTCCTGGAATGTAAGCCTGTGTCTCTCCCTGCCTTGAAGGCTGGGACCAGGCCACTGCCTTCCAGGACAGAGGAGGCCCAGTCAACCTTTTCCACCTCGGCTTCTCCTCACAGTCTCCTCTGATAGGCAGATTCCTGTCCCCCTCGTCCCCCCACTTCTCATCTGCAGCCACCCCTAGACCTGGACGCCCGGGAGTAGGTGCTCCTGGAGTTACAGGCTGTGGCTGAGGGCTCTGATCTGGGAGCTGGGATGCATGCCAGTCGGGAGAGGGAAGCTCTCTGGGCCTCTTCGTGGAGAACACGGGTGCTGGTTGAATCAAGCAACAGCGGGCCCGCTGACGGAGTGCGTGAGCTCGCTGACCACGCCCTGCAAGGCCCCTCTCGGGCCCAGCCTCTTCCCACCTGGGCTCTGCTCGTGGGAGACGACCCGGCATCTGCAAACGCCAAAGGCCGTGCATGCCAACTAAAGATCTCAGAAGTCCCACGATCCCAGAAATCTTTACCACCTGCCTGCCCATATGCTTCCAATGGAATATTTTAATATTTAAGAGATGTTGATAGAAGCCACCGGCCTTCCAACAAATCACCTGGAAATGGAGAGATCTGACCTGGGGGCTTGGGTTCCCCCACCCCCTGGAATCAGGTGTTCCGACTGTGGCACTAAAGCCAGTGGTTGACCCAGTGGAAGTGTTTTCAGGAGATGGTCCTGGTCAGGCTGAGCCCTGCTATTTGCACCTGCCCCACCCGGCTTAGTCTCTTCTTCCCCAGCCTGTGATGTGAAGCCTGGGAAGTTCTAGAAATTCTACGGAGCTTTCTTGGGAGTGAGAACTCCCCCCCTTCCTTGCCTCCCCATCCTGGTACTGGAATATGGGTCAGTGACTTACAGAATAACCAGAATAATGATGAATGTTTATGAAGCACTTAGTGCTCTGAGGAATAATACTTTGTATGAAGTATTCAATCCAATCCTCACATCAGTCCTTAGAGGACAGACACCGCTGATGTCTCCACGTAGACATAAGGAACAGAAGAGTGACATGGCCTGCCCGCCACTGGGGTTCTAGGTCACCGGTCAGCCAGCACAGATGTGGTCACCGTTTGGAGAAAGCTCATCTTTCTGTAGCTTTATCCTCACACACGTGTGCTAACACACACACGTCTCCATTCCCCAAATGGGCTCTCCTGGTCCTTGGGGCCTCGCTGGGCCTGGAGAGATTTCCTGCCAAGCACAAGGCCCATCCCCATCCCGGAGGGTCAGGTAAGAAGTCCTGCTCCGTAGCCTAGAAACAAGGCCTTGTCCCAGATGACTGAGGGGTCACGTGCATGGACAAGGAGGTTTCTCAGGTCAGTCCCCCGTCCTTTGGCCAGTCAGTCTTCTGTCATTGGCCAAAATTGTTGTCAGGTAGCCACACCCTGCCGAAGCCTGGAGTGCTGACCCCTGGAGTCCTGCCTCGAGCCTGGGCCCCTGGGTTTCCGGTGCACCTTTAGTTTACTGCCACCAAAGAGTTGGGGATAAGGCTCGTGCCGAATGCATTCACTCTCTGCCCTTGGTTCAGTGGTGGAACCACACTGCTTTTCTGCATCAGCCACTCCTTCATCCTCAGCTCATGCCTTCTCACCGTTAGCCTCCAGTCCTTTCTGTGTGTCTTCAAGCCGGCCGCAAGGACGTGCTCCTGGATGCCGGCTTGGGTGCCTGCCAGGGCTACGGTCCGTTAAAGAGAGCCCGTTCCTCCCGTAGCTCTGGCCACAGCCCCGCAAGGCAGAGATCACTGCCCTTTGTGCACGGAAGTTGAGCCAAGGATGCTCTCCTCAGTCGGAGGAGATCACAGCTCGCTGACGCCGGCACAGGTGCCCAGAAAATTCTCCTCTGCCCAGAAGGCAGCAGCACAGTTAAAACACCCGTGGGACGAGCCACTGTGTAGACTGTGGTATTTTTAAAGCCAAGCCCACTTGTCACCCGTGCAGGCACTAAATCAGAGGCCCGTTATTTGAGGTATCTCGGGGAAGAGGGTTGGCTCCGTTAATAATAACAATGTACTCACGGTGCACTTTTCGAGTTGAATTAATTTCTGTAGCTAATTCTGGCTGCTGAATGTCTTCATTTAAAATATACATATACATGTATTTTGTTCAGTGTTTTAATTAGGCCCAAAGGAATATACTTTCAAATTTTGGTACACTTCATTTGTTATATTAATGAAAAGGCACTTTAAATCAAGTTACATGTTGATATTTCATTATGTATGCTGTCCTCACACATCTCTAAAAGAGATTTACGTTGCAGGTAGTAACCACAAATACTGGCAGTGGACATGCTGTTAATTTAAAATGTAAAGTTTTCTTTTGAGGTGCAGAAAAATACAGGGTTTCACTCCTCCCCGGTGCACTACCTTCCCCATAAATGGCTGTACCTCAAATTCCAAGCAGAAGCCCTCCATCACCTCCAACCTGGCCTTCCAGAGGCCCAGCCTCCAGCCCACGTGGGGATCAGAGGTCCATGACAAGATTTGCAAGACTGAAGACAGAATTACAATCTGAAGCCCAGGCTGAGGGCTGAGCCGCTGACATGGACGGTCAAACATTTGCAACTTGGAAGGAAAGGATTTGGCATCTCAGGGGTGCCCAGTGGGTCCTGCACTTGCTGTAGCCTGGCTCAGATGTGTGGGCGTGATTGTGACCCTCTGCACACATGCACTCACACGCTCAGTGAGCTTCTATCCTGCCTGGCCCCCACCCCAGTAATGCAGACGGCCTTGAAGGTGGTGTTGGCCTGGCCCTGGGCTGAAAGTTTCTGTGTTCCACACACTGTGCCCAGCAGGTTAGCCATATGCCATCTCATGTGCCCATACTGCCTTGCTTAGACGTGGATGGCTCTGTCGCCATCCCTGTGTGGCAGAGGAGAAAGCCAAGACTCACGTGGCATGGACGTAACGTGTGAGGTCCCCTGGCTGCTGACCACCATGTCCTGCTGAGAGGAGGTCCTGACGGAGACAGACCCTGTCCCTGTCACTGGGCTTCTGTGACACAAGTCTGTGCTTAGTTGCTAAAGAAGGCCCCTGCTCTCAGTCATGGTCCCACAGTCCCTTCAACACTGTCTGCTGTTGTTTAGCCTGATACGTGTCCCTGAACTAAATCTGACTTCAGTCCTTATGAGCAGTTTTGTTAAATCATCTCTTCTAGCCTCGGCAGGCTGACAGCCACCTGCACAGGGAAGCGAAGCAGGAAGAGGACTTTTCTTACTGCTCAGGACCCTGGGTCTCCCTTTCCCGATCCTTCCAGTGAAGGAGGTGGTAACTGAGACGATTATGACGGAAACAGCGGTCAGTCCACGCTTCCTCCGTGCGGCTGTCGGTGCCTTACAGACACGGGATCCTCCGGGTGACCCTCTGCTTTGTGCACCCCTTATAATTACCATCCCTGCTTACACATGAGCAAACTGGTTCTCGGAGAAGTCGAGTGACGCTCTCCAAGTCACACAGCAGACATAAGGCGTCAGGGGAACTCAAAGGGGTGAGTGAGGCCCAGCATCTCTGCTGACCAACACTTGTGTTTCACAACTTTCCTAGTGACACTGGGGGGTGGGGAGGTCCTAGTTGATGTTTTAATGTCTTCTGATGGAAAATAGGAATTTCAGACAACATGCTGCTTCTTAATCTTTTCAGGTAATTTTTAGATGTAGAGGCAAACAGCTTATGCCTGGCTGGCCGTACTCAGTACTATAGGTGCTGAAATGGCCTCTTTATAGAAAGTCAGGATAAATATGGCAGGTTAGGGACTGAAGGAGTGTTCGTCCAATGTCTGGAACTCATATTTGGCCTGCATTTTAAAATCATAATTATTAATAGCAATATATAATAGCTAAAATTTGTTGAGCACCTGCTCATTGTGGCCAGGTCTATGATGTCGTCAGTTCCAGTTGCACACTCCTCCTGCTGGTCGGTCCCTCCATCCAGTCACACTGGCCTGTTTGGCTGAGGGCCGCAGCAAACACTTTCCTACCTCAGGGCCTTTGCACATGCCATTCTGTCTGCCCGGAATGCTTACCCCTGGGCTTTGCATAAGGAGGCTTCTTCCCATGCCCTAGGACTCGAGGAGACATCCCTAACCATCCAGATGGCACCTTGGGATGCTCTCAAGAGCACTGAGTTTTTCCCGCTTGACCTCAACCGCAGCAATTTCTTCCTTGGCACATCCCCAGAGGCCAGGGAATCAAGAACAAAAATGAACTCTTGGGACTTCATCAAGATAAAAAGCTTCTGCAAGGCAAAGGAAACAATAAAAAAAAAAACTAACAGGCAACCAACAGAATGGGAAACGATAGTGGCAAATGGCATATCAAATAAAGGGCTAGTATCCAAAATATACAAGGAGCTCACTAAACTCCATACACAAAAAATGAATAACCCAGTGAGGAAATGGGCAGAAGACCTGAATAGACACTTCTCCAAAGAGGACATCTAGATGGCCAACAGGCACACGAAACGATGCTCAGCGTCACTCATCATCAGGGAAATACAAATCAAAACCAGACTGAGATACCACCTCACACCAGTCAGAGTCGCTAAAATGAAAAAATCAAGAGACTGTAGATGCTGGCGAGGGTGTGGAGAGACGGGCACCCTCCTACACTGTTGGTGGCAATGTAAACTGGTGCAGCCGCTCTGGAAAACAGTGTGGAGGTTCCTCAAAAAACTATCCATAGAACTCCCTTATGACCCAGCAATAGCCCTGCTAGGGATTTACCCA
>PJEM01013609.1:8530-28463 GCA_004023845.1 Helogale parvula
GCCCCCCCCCCCCCCCGCCCTCTAAATGTGAGTGTCTGTGACCCTCTGAGTAGCCAGAGGCGGCCCTCAGAATTCTGTAAAACTGCTGAAAACAAGGAAAGTGGCACAGCTGTATCTGTCGGGGATACAGAAAACCCCAGAGCTCTGCCCTGTGACTCAGTGACTTCACTTTGCCACACGTGGGTCACCTATGAGCAGAACAAGAGGAACAAACACGTATACGCCTGGAGGGAATAAGATCAGGTTCCAAGGGAGGGGAGGGGGCCGGAGACCGAGGACCCCAGAGAGGGCTCTGAAATAAGGGGCCCGCGTCCCGGGCTGGCACGGCGGCCCGGAAACAGCGTCCTCTCGGAAAAGCCCGATACACGTGCCAGGTGCAGCCTGGCCGGCACCCAGCCTCACCCCCAGGGCCTGCAGAACCCACCCCAGCGCGCACTCTCTGGGAAGCCTCCCCCGGCGTTCAGGGACCTAGAATCTGGGAAAAGACTTAGGAACGTGGCAAGGACAGGGGCGCCTGGGGGGCTCAGTCGGCCTTGTGTTCGACTTCGGCTCAGGTCATGATCCCGTGGTTCCTGGGTTCAAGCCCCGCGTCGGGCTCGCTGCTGTCAGCGCAGAGCCCACTTCAGATCCTCTGTCCCCGTCTCTCTGCCCCTCCCTGCTTGTGCTTTCTCAAAATAAATAAAACATCAAAAAAGAATGTTATATGGACCATGTTTAGTGACTCACCTGCAAGGAGGAATTATTCTTAGTTCTCAGGGCTTAAAAGGAGAAAGCTGGTCCAAAACCGAATTAAATCTCATTCTTCAGCTCTCCCAGCAGAAAACCCATCACATTGAGCCCCTGTGGCCGCGCCGGCACCCCCGGAGCTCCGTGTGGGGTTGGTGGCGTCTGCCTGGTGCTCAGGGGTGTGGGGACCCCCCGGCGCCCCCTCCCGGCTCCCAGAGCGGCAGAGATGTCGGGATGGAACCGACTGGTGTGAACGCAGTGAGGGGGTGGGGGCGTGCCCAGGCCTGTGCACTCACTGACCAGCTCAGAGAGGTGACAGTGTCACGTCCCCGCCAGGCCGCTGCCCTCCTCCTCCTGGCTGGAGGCCCAGGACTGCCGAGAGCCACAGGGAGGAAAGTCCTGCCGGCACGGAAATGTCTCCGGACCTGAGGCACCAGACACGCCGCCATTCTGGGGGGCTGTGTCCCCAGCAGAATGCGTGGAACCGGGGATGGGGGCCTGGCAAGACTGTGCCCTCACCCACTCCCAGCAACCCACGCGGGAGTCTGTGCCTCCCGCCCCCCGGCAGGCCTGGCCAAACACCTTTGTACCAGGGGGCCCCGTAAGGGCTCCACCCCCCGAAGCCGTGGCTGCCGCCGCATCCCTTGGCTCCTTGAGGGGAACCCGTGGCCAGAGACAACTCTCCGGTGTCAGGGACGAACGTGAGACATGCAGGGATGTGCCAAGTGCTGGCCGCCGTGGGCCTGTCTGGAAGTCCACGCCTTCGCCAGCACCTGCCCGTCCTGTGGGGAAGGCGCCAAGAACCGCCACGCAATCAGCCACGGCCTGACGGGGATGTGGTCACCAGAGCCCGCGACCTGCACGCAGGGCAGTCTGGAGGGCAGGGCACTGGAGCAGCAGGTGTGCCAGAAAGGGGGGGGGACAGGGAGCCTGACCCCCTGAGGCAGCGGACCCAACCCAGCAGCCACACGGGCGCCAGCTCTACCCGTGCGCCGTCCGTCCCCAACCGTGCCCCATGCACGTGCACGCGGCCTGACAACTGTCTGCTCCGAGCACCTACTTCCGTGAGGACGGGGCCAGATCACACCGGCCGCTCCGGCCCCCAACCTGTGAAAGTCAGGTCGCCTCGAGCAAGGCGTGCTCCGTCTGGAGGGGGGCGGATCCCACCAACACTTCAGTGAGCGTCAGGGACGCGGTGACCCTGACCGACCTCTGGGGACGGCCCCACAGCTCACACAAAGCAGCCCAAACGGGCAGGGACGGAACAGCCAGCGCCTCCCAGCCAGACGGTGGGATGGGGCCCCGGGGAGGCGGCGGCCACGTGGGAGGGCCCAAGTCCCGACTGAGCGGACCAAGAGCCCCGCGACGCACCCTGGCTGCAGGACACCGAGAGCCAGGTGGTGGGACACGGCCACTGACCACCCATCTGATCATGGGTGGCTTAATTCCTCATTAAAAAAATTTTTTTAAGGTTTATTTTTGATAGAGAGACAGACACACAGAGCGTGAGCAGAGGAGGGTCAGAAAGAGAGGGAGACACAGAATCCGAAGCAGGCTCCAGGCTCTGAGTTGTCAGCACAGAGTCCAATGAGGGGCTTGAACCCACAAACTGTGAGATCATGACCTGAGAGCCGAAGTCGGATGCTCATCCGACTGAGCCCCCAGGTGCCTCTTCAAACTTCTTTGATGAGTGCAAGGCCAGTGAGTTTCCCACGTGGACTGGACGCCTGGCACCCTGCCAGGCACGGGGACACCCCATGATTGCATCTTGACCTCATACTCCCCCATTCCAGACTTCCCAGAAGAGCCGGGAGTCACCCTGTGGTTGAGGATGGCCACAGCATGGCCACAGGCCACGGGGGCGGGCTCACACTTCCTGTGGGGACCACGGCCCTGGGTCACGGAGGCCGGCTCACACTTCCTGTGGGGACCACGGCCCTGGGTCACGGAGGCGGGCTCACACTTGGGGACCACGGTCCTGGGTCACGGGGGCCAGCCCACACTTCCTGTGGAGACCACGGCCCTGGGTCACGGAGGTGGGCTCACACTTTCTGTGGGGACCATGGCCCCGGGTCACACTTCCTGTGGGGACCACGGCCCTGGGTCACGGGGCGGGCTCACACTTCCTGTGGGGACCCTACAGCTGAGGACGTCCCAGAGACTCGGCCAGCCCTGCAGCACATCAGAAGAGGGGTGGGCGCTCCCCAGGGGCCAGGCATGGAGGACCCCCCCACCCCGCGCTGGGAAGGGAGGGACGGAGTCTACCAGCAGTGAGTCAAGTCCACAAAGCTCAAAGCCGGAACTGCTCTCTCCCGGAGCTCCTTGATTCCCGAGGAGCAGAAGGTGCGCTCAGAAAACCAGCCCCCAGGCTCTCGGGCTATTGGGGGGGGGGGGGCGACTTCAGGACGCTGCACGGTCACCCCCGGGCCGTGGCATTGGCGTGGAAGCCGGGGTCGCTCCCGCATCCTGGGACGGCCCACAAGCCCCCTGTGGAAAGCCCCGCTGCCGCCCTCCGGGTGAGCACGTGAACGCCACGGAGAGACGAGACACGAGGACACAGTGGATTCAACAAAGCGTGTATTAAACCACTTACTGGAAACTGGTTAAAGGTAAGGCACTGTGATGTCACCGTCTCCTTGAGGCGACGCTACATGGCGGCTCGTGGGACTATTTATGAAGCGCGGGGACCGGGCAGTCTGGTGTGGGCGCAGGACCCCGAAGGGCCTGAACGCGTCCCGATCGAGGCCCGGCCCCACACCAACCTCACGGGCCTCCCCGTGTTAAGGCGAAGGCTGAGGTCTGCTACGGAGTTTCTTTTATGAACAAAGAACAGAAAGTCAGAATCTGCAGACGGCTGCGGAACACTCAGGAAGGTCTCAGGAGACTTCCAACTGCTACCACACGGCCAAGAAGTCAGAAAGAGAGTGCTCGAGGGTGTAAGTTAGTGTCTCAGTTCGGGGCCCTTCCAGGACGGCGCTGTCGTCCCACGGCACAGGCTGGGGCTGGGGGGGTGGGGGGGGCTGACCCTTACGGGAACTTTCTGCCAGCACGGTCACCAGTGCGAAAGCGGAACACACCCTCTGTTTTATGTACCTGCCGACCCACCTTCCCAAAACTGTCTTCCTCTTTCAAAGCGACGTGGCCACTGAGATGATTTTCAGAGCGAGGAGAGGCAGCGGCCACAACCACGCCACGGCTGCTGTCCCTGCCGCGGGGGACATGGTCGTTTACTGAAGCCACGGGTCTTGCTCTGAAAGGCCGGGAGCCGGCGTGGGAGGCCCCGCAGGGCGGACCTGGAGGCCGCGGGGCAGCGTCGCAGCCAGAGCAGCGGGGCTCCGGGCCGGGGGCTCGGTGTAGCACGTGGGAACCCCCGCACTGGCACTGGGAATGGTCCCGCCTCCTCGGGGACAGCTCGGGGACCCTGCGGTCCCCACATGACGGTGGCACAGACAGCCTGACCAGGGAGAGCCTGCTGTGACTGCACACAGGCCCCGACACCTGCTGTCAACAGGGCTGTTGTTATTCAAGTTTTCATCAGAGAAAAATCTTGACGTTCTGGTAAAAATACAAGTTAAAATCAAAAAATTGTCCAGCAAGTGGTCCAAACTACGACAGTAGAATTTTCTGGTGAAACACCTTTGGTGCAGGAATGAACTCGAGACTTGTCTGGAATGGAACGAAGAAAACCAAACAGACTGCAGGCGACTCCAAGTTCGCCGCGAGGCCCCTCAGAGCGGCGGGGGCAGAAGGCGGTCAGGTCGCCCTTGCGCACCGGCTTCGCCGGCAGAGGGGGCGGCGCGGGCTCTGCCTCCTGAAGTAGCAACACAACCAAAACCGACCCGACAGGCTGCGTGTCTCCGGGGACTAAATACAGGTACAGAGGAGGGGACGGAGGCTCGCGGGTCTGCGGACGGCGCCCCGGCGCCGCTCGGGGCCTGCGGGCGCGGCAGGCGCACGGCTCAGTTGTTCTCGAACCTGGCATACGGGTTCTCCTCTTTAAACAGACCTGGAACAAAACAGACCGGATGTAAGTGCGCGGAGCGGGCAGAGTCCAAGGACGCGAGGCCGTCGGAGTCCGTGAACGCTCGCTGTGGCCCGAGAGACGGCTGAGCACCACGCTTCGCCTTTTTTTTAGCCATTTTTAGGAATTTATTTGAGAGAGAGAATCCCGAGGGGCTTGATCCCACAAACCGTGAGATCATGACCTGAGATCAAGGACCAGATGCTTGACCGACTGGGTCACTCGGACGCCCCTGCACGTAACCTTTTGGAAAGTCAAACCGCAGGCGACTCTAAAATTGAAATGAAACTTACCAGAAACAATCATCCCAAGAAAAACAGACCTGAGGAAATAGAGACGTATTGCTGGTTCTCTCGGAGAGAAATCAAACCTGGAGCCACGACCCCCACGGCGGCTGGTCAGCGTTACACACAAACCGACAAAACCACCTCACTTCAAGTGCCCTTCGAGTTAAGGCTGCGGAACGAGGTGACCATCGACCCCCCACCGCCGGGCGCTGGGACGCGGCCAGCACGACGCATTGAGTCATGAAAACACATGCCCGAGCCCAAGTGCCCGGACCAGGAGTCGTCTCCGCAGCGCAGACCACAGCCTCCCGTCTTCACAGACCGTGTCCCCCACCGCACCAGGTGTGCGTGCTGGGGGTGGCCTCGTCTGAGGGGACAGCGAGCCTTGGCCTCGGGCGGAAGCCCAGCGTGGCTCTGGTAAAGGGCACTCACGTGCCAGAGGCGCCACACACACACACACACACACACACACACACACACGGGACAAACGGCTGCTTAAAGGGGAAAGACCGCGTTGTGTCTGGAAAGCGGGTGCCTTCGAAAGCCGAGAGAAGGGTCCCCCGCGTGCTGGTGTGCGCGCCTGGGCCCGGTGACCCCTGGGCCCCCCGGGAATTCCTCCACACGGCTGGCTCTTTGCAAAGTCTGGTGTGTTCAACAGGCCTTCTAGAGACAGGCACACGCTGGCCGCTGCAGAGGGGCACCTTTTACGTGCGACGTGCGTGGCGTGGGTCTGCGTGCGCACGCGCACCTACACGTCCCCCCACCTCCACGTTAACGCCAGTCAGATGCCAACCAGCTCCCTGCAGCACGTCAGTATTGTGAAACAAGATGCCCACGCCAAGGACAGATGGCAGGGGCACCGGGGTCAGAGGGCACTGTGGAAACACGACCGCAGGACAGAACGCCACCCACGCGGAGCCCGTCACTGCCTAGGCCGGGAGCGAGTCCCCGACACCGGGGGAGTGCTGTGGGCCCAAGGGACCGCCGGGCCGGCAGGGAGAGGAGGCCGAGGGGCGGGAGCACCCGGGAGAAGGCTCCAGCAGCTGCTGGACATCTCGGCTGCAACGGAGGAGACCCAGCGGCAGGGGGAGGGGTGGTCGGGGCAGCCTCGGGTTCCAGAACCGCACCTGGAGGCTGGCAGGGTCCACCCCAGCTGAGGGACACACTCAAGGGCGTGACAGTCAGAGGAGGCCTGTGGGAGGGGGGATGGAGGGGGCAGCCAGAGCTGGGTGGGGGTGCTGGGGTGCCGGGTGGGGTGCTGTGTCAGCTGCTCAGCCAGCAGCCCCACCAGAGGAAGCTGAGCTGGGGACCCGCCATTTCAGCCCATGGGACCGTAGGACACTAGGAAAACACAGTGTACCCCGCACAGACACAGAACTTCAAAATGAGAATGTCACTTGGAAAAGATCTTGAGGTGGGGCACCTGGGGGGCTTGGTCGATTGAGCGTCAGACTTTGGCTCAGGTCATGATCCCACAGTTTGTGGGTTCAAGCCCCGCGTTGGACTCTGTGCTGACAGCTCGGAGCCTGGAGCCTGTCTTCAGATTCTGTGTCTCCCTCTCTCTCTGCCCCTCCCTTGCTCACAATCTCTCTCTCTCAAAAATAAATAAAACATATTTTAAAAATTAAAAAAAAAGAAAAAAGAAAAAAGATCTTGAGCACCTGTGTGGCTCAGATGGTTAAGCATTGACTACTGATTTCAGTTCAGGTCATGATCTCAGGATTGTGGGTTCGAGCCCCATGTTGGGCTCTGTGCTGACTGTGCAGAACCAGCTTGGGATTCTCTCTCTCTCTCTCTCTCAAAACAAATATTCACAAAAAAAAAAAGGGAAAGAAAAGATTTTGAAATTTTCCTGGCCAGATTCAGCCGTGAGCCCCGCTGCCCGGTGCACCAGCACCCAGCAGACACTGCGCGGGCCGGGAGGGCCACGGAAGCGTGGGGCCCAGAGCTGGAGCGCCCGCAGCGGTCAGCGGCGCGGGCCCGCACGGCCACTTCCTGCCACCCCAGCGGCCCGAGCAGCAGCGGGAACGCGGATGGCGGCGGCGGCGGGAGGGTCCGCAGAGAGCCAGCTCGGCCTGGGCGCGGACTAGCGCTCCCACACGGGAGCATCAGTCTCCCCCAGGAATCCCTCCAAGCGAGAACCCAAACCGGACGACCACCCGGGGCACGGAGAGCTCCGGCTGACTCCTCAACGGCACGGGAGCCTGAGGGCACCGGGGCGCAGGGGGGCCGCGCGGACCCCGTAAGGCACCCCTCCACCAGCTGGGAGAGAATGCCCCAAGGCGTCATCCTTCCACACGCTGCGTGGCGTCGGCTCCTTCGGGTCCGCGGGGATCTCGACCAGCTGCTCCTCCCGGAGGCCGCGGCCACAGCCCAGGGCCTGCTGTGCCATCTCACGGCCTGACCCCACCCCTGACCAAAGGAAACGCGTGTGCAGTCGGTCCTTACCGTATTTTTTCCTGATTTCATCGTGCCTTGACTTCATCTCTGCTCTCCTAGAAACACAAACATCTCGTTTAGCATCAAAGTAGACTGTGAAGCTGGAGGACCCGCCTTCGGGGGGGGGGAGGCTGCTTCAGAATCGCAGCCTTCGACTCTTTGTTTCAATACAAGAAATTCAAATGCCCAAGACTATGATCCTTTAAAATATTTTTCACGTAAAGAGAAGCTTGCGTCGGCTTCTGAGGAGGGCTGGGAACGGCACAGAAGCCGGTGGGGCCTCAGCCTCCGGCAGCTGGCCCGATGTGGCAGCGCCTCTCCGGGCCACCACCCTGTCCCACAGCCCACGGCAGGAGTCGCTTCCCATGGGCGCGAAGGCTGGGTTCCCGGGGCGAACGGGGAGCTCACCTCTCCTCCTGGCGGACCCTGCGCTCCTCGCGCGCCCGCGCCGCCTTCTCCTCCTCCTTGTCCGGCTTCCGGCTCCGCTTCCTGCGGCAGCAGCAGGTGCAGCAGCACACGGCCACGGCCAGCAGCACAACGCCCCCCACCACCGACATGGTGATGATCAGCGCCTCGAAGTTCACTGCAAACCCCAGCGGGAGGGGCGGGGTCAGGATGGGAGCAGGGAACCCCCCACCGGCAGGCGGCACCCTGCACACGGGGACCCCGCCTACGCCTCTCCGCCTGTGGATGTATGAGCAGTCTACCCATGAACCACGGCAGCCCCAGGCCACAGGGCGAGGGACAAACAGGTGCTTCAGGCCTGACGAACGCCCAGCGGATCCCTCCAGGCGCAGGGAAGCCTGAGCCGCTCATCTGGTCATTTCCTCCAGGTCCCCAGCCCGGCACGGCTGGCCCTGAGCGCGGTTCGAGCCTCGTGCGTGCGCTAACGCTCGAGTTTTCGATAACTCCAGGACAGAACACAAGTACTTCCTCCGGCGGCTTAACTTCCCGGCGCCAGGGAGCAGCCCCTGGACACAGCTCAACGGCGCGGCACACAGAACAGTGCACGGCGGGCCAGACCTCGTCAACAGGAGGCCGTGCTGAAATCTCCAGGGACTCGAACGTCACACACTTGATGTTTGAGGACATGGGGGTCAGCGCCCCTCACACGTACGCTGTTCAAGGGTCAGGTGCGCCGCCTGCCCTGGGGAAGAACTTGGGAGGCGAGGGGGCCTGGCGCCTCCAGCCCCCACTCGGGCCCGTGCGGACCCTGCGTTAAATACAGGCGGGCCGCTAGCTTTACACACTCGCTGTGTGGTTTGTTCAACCACTTTACTTTCTTGTTTAAGTTTATTTTTCAGACTAAAAGCTGAGTGGGGGAGGGGCGGAGAAACCCAAGCAGGCTCCCTGCCATCAGTGCAGAGCCCAACGCGGGGCTCGAACCCACGAAGTATGAGATCATGACCTGAGCGGAGACCGAGTCAGACGCTTAACCGACGGAGCCCCCGGGGCCCCTGTTCAAACACCTTACACAGGACAGGCGCTACAGCTGATGAGATGCCTTCTGGGCTTCAGATCACACGGTTTTCCCCTCCCGACCTGTTCTTGGAGTGCTGGCACCCCGGAACTGGCAGGAGTTAGTAGGTGTGAGAAGAGAAGGCCCTCGCTAGCAGACGCCAGCGTCTTCTGAGTGGAGAATAATGAGAGTTCAAAATAACGAACTTTAGACACCAGCACGATGAGGAGGACAGCTGGCTCTGAGGTAGCCCGGCCCCCGCCCCCACTTCCGAAACCGTGTTTCTCGTTAGCAGCGGAAACAGTCACAGAATAAAAACACAATTCCCACCGGGATGGGGAACCGCACCGGCCCCCCGGCTCCTGTCGGCCCCCCCGGGAGGGCTGGGCCTGCTGCTCGGCACGGGGAGGCGGCCTGAGTGCTTAATGACAGCCCTGCGCCCACACGAGGTGAGGATCTTGTTTTCCTCCAAACCAATGTGGATTTAAAGTCATCACGGGCAAGGCCCCGGGGGAATTTTCCCGAGCCGGGGATGAAAGGATTCCACGGTCTGCCCGAACAGGGAGCACCCACCGCAGGAGGCGCAGAGCGGGTGCTGCCCCGAGGTCTGGAGCGCCGTCTCCCCAGATGGCACAGCCCCCTCCCCACTGCTCCCGCAGGGAAGGTCCTCGGCCAGGCAGCCTCCCCAGCCCTCTGGCCGGCTTCCGTCCCCCCCCTCCCCCAGCCCTTGGGGTCCATTAAACCACAAGCGGGTTCTCTTGGGACCCAGGGGCACCCTGGCTAGTTCCTGTCCCCTCCCCCAGGCTGAGTCCCCACCAACCACGCAGCCCCCGTCTGTCCTGGCCCGGCCAGCCCCACGGCCCTGAGGCGGGAACTTCACTTCCCAGGGCGATGACCACAGGTGCCCCCACGTGAAAGGCGGTCAACGTCGTCAGCCACGAGGGAAGAGCAGATCAGAAGCACAAAGCGGGGCGCGTCACACCTGGCAGGTGGACCGCAGTGAAGACCTCGGATCGCCCCAGGCGCTGGCAGGGACGTGGGACAACGGCAACCCCACGTTGCGGGGGGGGGGGGACCCCTCCTGAAACACGACGCCTCCGCAATACCGCGGGGCGTGTGCTGAGTGGGGGGCCACCCATGAGCACATCCGCGGCAGCACGGGGACCCCTGGCAGCAGAGGGGGGGCTGGGCGCCGAGCGGCCGTGAGACAGACCACCCGTGCACCCGCTTGCTTCACGTGAGGGCGGCAGGTCAGTGCACTGGCCGCCCGCAGGGTCCCAACGAGGCCAGGCTGGGGGTGCGGGGGTGGTCTGCACGCTTGGCTGAGTGTGAGTACCTGTGCACGCGCGTAAAGACTCACCGACCACGCGTGTGTTCACGTTATGGGAGGACAGGAGGGAGCCTTAACTCGTGGTAACAGTACAAGTTACGCTTCAACTTTAAAACGCCTTGGGGGCACCTGGGGGCTCCGTCAGTTAAGCGTCAACGGCTGATTTCAGCTCAGGTCACGATCTCTCCATTCGTGGGTTCGGGCCCCCGCATCGGGCTCTGTGCTGACAGCCCAGGGCCTGGAGCTGCGGGGATCCCGTGTCTCCCCCCTTCCCACCCCCCGCAACTCGCACGAGCGTGTGCTCACTCGCTCTCAAAAACAAACGTTAAAAAAATTCAATAAGTAAATGAATAAACGTTTAAAAATTACTTTAAAAAATAAATAAAAACTAAAAAAATAAAAACACCTCGGCAGTTCATGCTCAGAACGCCAAGGGCCCCTGGACCAGGACTGGTCTCTGCGGGACCTCACGAAGGGGTAGCGTCCCCCAGGAGCGGGCGTGGAAAGCCCACCGCAGGCATGCAGAAGGGGACACGGAAACGCAGGGACCGAACCGTGCCGACCGAGCAGGGCTCCGGACACACAGACGCCACCAGTCACAGCGTGCCGAGACGCCCACACCACCGTCTCCACCTCGCAGGCGGGCCCCGGCGCCCCCGCCAGCCTGGCACTTCCCGCAGGGCGCAGGCGGGCCGCCCGAGCTCCCCGAGCACAGCCGACGTTCCCAGACGGCGCGGTCTGCAGGAGGCCCGCGCTCGGCACTCACCCCAGCAGACGCCCCAGCGCGCAGAGCTCAAGGTGCAGAGGGAGCTGGGGGGCAGGACCCTGCTCACGGGGTAGTCCACGCACGCCTTGTTCGTGTTGCACCAGAGACACTGGAAGAGAGGAATGTTGCCAAACGTCAGCACCGCCGTGTAGACCCCCGACGGCCGGGATCCGGGCCTCGGCTCGCGTCGGGCGGCGGGCCGGAAGGCCATCCCCCTCCCCCACCAGGGCCCGACGCTACCTCCTCCTCCAGGCACCCTGCCCGGCTCGGCCTCCGTGTGGGCCCAGGAAGCTGCCAGGTGGCTCCCTGCCCGGGGTCTCTGCACAGCCTACCCCTTGTGCCTGGAACATTCTTCCCCAAACACGGGAGTCCGCACCTCCTCCACAGGGCTGCCCCACCTCCCAACACGCTGACACGTCATGTCCGTCCCGGTTCGTCTGCAGGAGGGCAGGCGGGGCAGGCTCACTGTGTATTTGTTAGGGGACTTTCGCAACCTTGGCAATCACTGTGCAAAGATCCTACCTGTGGCCTCTCCAACCGCGTCCTAAAGACAACGCAACCACGGCTCGAAGCCCCCTCCCGGAAGCCTGGGTGACTGCAGTGACACGCCCGCCACGAGCACAGTGAGCCCTCGCCTCCCAGGACCCCCCGCGTCCTTCCGGAACCCCGCGTGCGTCCAAGGACCCGTGCGGGCAGGCCTGCGTTTCTGACGGGCCTTCGGGCGGATCGGGGTCCGTGCGCCCACAGCCTCCCCCCGCAGAGGGAGGGGCCGGGCCGGACGGTGCCACGGAAGCTCCCACAGCCGGAGGGAGGCAGCACACTAGGCCACTCTGCGGCCGCAGGACTTCTGATGGTGACACCTGCCACCGAAAAGCTGCGCCGCCAGGGCAACGCGCCCCTGACGCGCAGAGACCCCTGAGCAGGTGCGGCGGCAAGGCCCGAGGCCGCAGGAACCAGCCCCTTCAGTCCTCAACCGGCGAGCACGCCGCCAGGCGGTCAGCAGGTTCCCTTCCAAAGACATGACCGGTGTCCTAGGGCAGAAACCGCCTGGCACATCCCCCTGACCTGCCTCACGGGCTCCCGCCACCAGGAAAGGGGCACAGGCTGCGTGGCTCTAAAATACCCTGGTAAGACCAGACCGGAGGGAGCCTTCCCTACAGTCCCAGATGGAGGCACCGGAGCCCTGGGGGCTGCTCCAGAGCCGGGCCGGCCTCGCGGGGGGCAGAGGGGCCCTGACACAGAAGCACCGCTCCTGCCAGCCCCGCCGGGCCCGCACGGTGGGGAACTTTCTCCAGCGTTCCTCTCTGCTGGACCCCGACAGGCAGCCGCATACGTGGCTGAGTGCCACATCCCAGGACAGCCCGCCTGGAGGTGACCGCCCGGAGCGGCCGCCCTCCTGCTCAAGGTCGCCCAGGGCGGGCACAGGGACATCCTGGCTGCGAGTCTCCCTGTGATTCTGGCGAGCCAGTCAGTCTGAGCCCAGGACTCGCGGCTCCGGGTGGGGGCCCGCATCTCTCCTGGGCCTCAGCCTTCCCTGCTCCCCGGGGCCGAGCAGAGGCAGGAGCGTCTGCCCCAGCCCAGGACACCTGATGGAGGACTCGGGACACGGCGCCTTAGGACCCTGGCGACGGTCAGGGGACAGCCTCGCTCCCATGGGCAGGCCAGCAGGGACACGGGGCCCTCAGCCCTGACTGAGCACCGCGGCAGGCAGGGCCTGTGGGCACTCCCGGCCCCATCCTGGGGTTCCGTGTGCAAAACAAAGTCACAGTCTCTGTCACCAGCAGGCCTATACACTCTGGTGACATCAACATGAAAGCACTGGCCACAGGTTAACAGTTGCAGATTAGACGCTAAATGACGCCCAGCCCAGGGCCCATCCTTTTCTGCTCTCCTTGCCCTCCACCCCCCATCCTGCTTCTGAGCACCCCCCCACCCACCCACCTCCATGAGGCCCGATGCCGCCGCCCGATTCACGCGTGTCCCGGCCACGGGGCCCAGCCGACCCTGCAACCCCAGACGCGTGTGTCGGGCGGGGGCCCCGCCTGGGACGGAGGCCGGGTGCTGTCTGCAGCGGGCACGAGACCAGAGCACTCACCGCCCACAAAGACGCGCCCGCAAACCCGACGCGGAGCCCGTAAGGCACACGAGACCCCTGGCCGGCGTGGGGACCGCGGGCGCCAACTTACAGAGACGTTCTTCAGGCACTCCTCGCAGGTCCTGTTCGTGTTCTGGGAACAAGCTGTGGGAAAGGACAGACAGGTCATGGGGCCCAGGCGCCTCAGTGCTCGCCCAGGAGGCCGGGGCGGGGCCCAGGGTCCCAGCTGAGCCACGGAGACCAACAGCCTCTCTGGGCCCCCAGCCTCCAAGGGACAGGACGGCAGCGACAGTTTCCCAGCCATGCTGCGCGCGCGGCCCCAGGAAGGACACGCACAGCCCACGCGCACCGCCCCCTGTAAGGGGGGCAGGAAGGGGCCCCGGGGACAAAGGCGGCACCTTCAGGGGAGAGGAGCGGGACCTGTGGACGAGCGGCAGGAGCCCGACCAGCACAGGCCCACTGGCTCATCAGCACACAGCCTCTCTGGAACCAAAGGCCACGGCAATGCCAGGCCCACGGGACTGAGGCTGGGCCTCGGCCCCCGCCAGGGCCGCACAGACCTCCGGGCGAAGCCCTGGAGTCACCGGTTCCAGTCCTGCAGGGCTCCCGTGGCCCCGGCCGCTCCTCCCATGCCCCGCGCTGCTGACAGCTCCGGAAGCAGGCGATCAGGACTCGCATGCATGTGAGGAATGTCCACCCCGCGGGCCCGCCCCACGCGTCACCCCAGGGGTCACCGGGAAGTGCAGCCTAAGCTCTAACGGGCGACCGCTCTCCCCGCGCCCGGGGGAACGAGATGAAGAAGGCTGCCGAGGCGGAGTGCGGGCAGCGGGGCGCAGCAGGGGAGCAGGGGTGCGGGGGGGGGGGGCACCAGGGGCTGTTCCGTGTGGCGTGCGGTGCCGAACGGCGCAGCCCCCCGGCGGAGCCCACCCTACGACTCGGCCAGCACGCTCGGACGTCTCCTGGAGACACGGAGACCCTGGGCCCCGGAGACCCTGCAGGAGGGCGTGCAGCACCTCCGGGGCGACGGAGGCCGCGAGCCCGGATGCGCGGGTAGCGGGGGCACCCAGTGCCCTCACGCGACAGACACCACCCAGCCACAAGTGTGCTGTGCACTCGGCACATGGAATCTTAACCACACCACATGGACCAAAAGAACTCGACACAGAAGACCACCCTCCAGGTTCCATGGGGGCTGCAGTTCTGGGGCCGGAGAACCCGTCCGCCCTGGTAAGGGGGCAGCGGTGGCCCTAACCGTCTGGAGAGATGGGCGCCTTCTGGAGCATGATGGTGACGCACCCTGGGCGTGAACTGCGAGCACCCGCGGGGAGGGTGTGCCAGGGAGCACCCACTGCCCCCACCCCCCCTCCGTGTGTGTGAACACTCTGGCAACATGACGCGGGGGACAGGCTCTGGCAGCCGGTCATCCATGCTCGGTGTGTCCACTGGGCAGGACTGAGGCGCACAGGGACCCGGCCTGTCCTGGACATGTCCTGCCGTCTCTAAAACGAAAGCCCACCCGGCGCGGGCTGTCCCCCGGCACTCCCGCTGGCGCGCCGTCAGCTCAGGGCCGAGGCCCACCTCCACCACTCTGCTCAGAACAACAGACTTGGGGTGCCCGGGGGCTCGGTCGGTTGAGCCTCTGACTTGTGATTTGAGCTCAGGTCACGATCCCAGGGTCATGGGATCAGGCCTCATGTTGGGGGTGCTGAGTGCGGATCCTGCTTGGGATTCTCTCTCTCCCTCTCACCATGCTCTCTATCAAATAAAACATAATTTAAAAATTAAAAAAAAAAAAAAAGAACAGACGTAATTTAGGTCCAGGCAGGTAAAGAAATGGACAAGTCACGAGCGCCTCCATCTCCGCCAGCACCACTCAGAGGCGGGGCCGCAGGGGCACCCGGAGAGGGACAGGGACAGCACCGCCTGTCTCAGAAGCCCCAGACCCCGGGCCCGGAGGCAGGGCCGGCTGCGCCGAGAGGGCCATGGCAGCGCACTCGACCGCCACCCCCAAGCCCTCACTCCTCCACCGAAAAGCCCGGGCAGCAGGGGTCCAGACACTACTCCCCAGGACAGGGGCCGGGGCTCCTCAGACAAACAGCTGAGCCCAGAACCCGGGCAGAGAAGGGACAGACTCGGCCTCGGGCAGACCGCGGCATCACAAAGTGGCACCAACTTAGGGGTAAATGGCAAAAGGACCCAAAGGCCAGCTTGAAGGGGGAGGGGAGAGTCATCCTTGCCAAAGTGGGACAATTTAAAATCAAAGTGAGTGACAGTCCCGGGCTCCAGCCTCGTGCCGCCCCCGGATGTCATGTGGACAGGGACTGAGCACAGAGGAGGCCAATGCGCAGAAGCAGACGTAGCGGGTTTGCAGGCCTGTCGCTCTGCCACCACCACGGCAAATCCGGCACCACGAGCGCCATGCCCGCTTGTGAAGGGACAAGACAGATGGTCTCAAAGCTCCTCCCCAGTTTAATCGCGTGTGAAGAGAAAACGGCCCCTTACAAGTGCCCGAAGTATCACCAGTACAAGGACAGGACGACGGGACAAAGTGACAGCAGGTGCCCCTTGGGGTGCAGGGGGGGACAGGGCCACGTGCAGTGGAGTCTGTCAAACGCACCGGAACCCAAGGAGAGGAGACCAGACGAGACCAACAGGATCCTTCTTCAGAGTCGTTTTCTGAAAACAGACTGGGGAGCAGCTCTGGCGGGTGGGGAGACAAATGGCCAAACGCCCCGCACGGTGCTGTGCGGGGGCCGGGGACGGAAGGACATTACCGGGATGACAGGTGCACTGCATACACACACCCTGCGTTACACCGAGCACTCGAGGTCAACGCGAACCGTCCGACTTTGACCGGCACATTCCCGTGACGCACAGGAGGCCGCGCTGGAGAACCAGGCGGAAGGGCCGCAGGAGGCCGCCTGCCGGGCGGTCTGGTCAGAGCAGGGACAAGCAGGCACAGAGGAGAGAGGCTGACAGCACAGAGGCACGCGCGAGGTCACAGGATTCAGCCCTTCAGTGTTTCTGCGGCTGCGGCACTTTCTCTGAGCCTGTGGGCAGGAGGCCCGTGACTGCCTGCCACGCCCACTGAAGCCCTTTCTTCTTTTCTTCAGAGAGAGCAAAGCACGCACCCAGGGAGGGGCGGAGGCAGCGAGAGAATTCCAAGCAGGCTCCATGCTCAGCGTGGAGCCCAACGCAGGGCTCGAACTCATGACCCTGCGATCGTGACCTGAGCCGAAATCAAGTAGGACATTCAACTGACTGAGCCACCCAGGCGCCCCTCAAGTCCTTGTTGAAAACTCTTACAAGAAAAGATGTACTTCTCATCAGTCTTAATTGAGGGGCCACAGGGAGCAGGGGGGCGGGTACAGGAAGCTTTTCATGGCTCTTCTGCTTTCATTTGTGATAACTGGACTCACATGAACTCAGGCCCCAGAGTGACACCGCAATCCCCGTCCGCAGCATGGCGCCGGGACCACAGACCAGGACGGGCCGCTGGCGCGGGCCCTCCTCCTGCCCCCCCTCGGCCAGGAGCTGGGCAGACTTCCGGCACCAGTGGGACGGTGGGCCCAGACGGGCTTCCTGAAAGGCACCTGCCCTGGGTAAGGGCGCCCAGTTCGCTCCCTTCACAACCCCTAGCGTCCTGCAGGACCAGCGAGGAAAGCACCCCGCCCGCGGCCGCTCTGGACGCTGGCACGCCGCGCGCTGATGGCCGCCCACCAGCACACACGGCCTCCTGCTTCCTGAGTCCAGCGCGGTCCGCTCCGGAAGCCCCCCGCCGAGCCTACATGCCGATGATCAGAAAACTTCCCGTGTCCTTCCCTTCGAAGGGAGCGTTAGGACACGCTCACCCAGGCCCGGGCCCACACGCTTTCCTGAAGTCCCGGGGGCGGCCACGGCTTACACAGCGAAGAGCACAGGTAGCACACGTGACCAGACCTGTCCTGTGACCGTAAGCAGTGAGGACGTGCTCATCACGCCCGTCACGCAGGCCGGAGGGCGGCCCTGGCTGGCCCCCGCACCGCAGCCGCCTCACGGACGCCGCGCCCACTCTGCACGGTGACGGAGGACATCTACGCCATCCGTTCCACTTGAGAAACGGGGGGGGAAATTCATTTAGACAGAAGTCCCGGTCACCTTCCTGTCTTAGCAGGTAGGTGACGCGCGTGGACATGGCTTCCCCCAGTTATGATGGGGTTTCATCCCAAGAACCCCATTCGACGTGGAAAATGCCCTACCAAACCTCCGTGGATCCCCTGGCCTTTCTAGAAACTCCGCACCACCTCCGTGAGCCCGCGGACGGGCCGGATGCCGCACACACAGCCTGCTTTACGGGAGGCGGTGACTGTCTCGAGTAGTTGACTGAATCCCGCACTGAAGTGACAGACCGTGTGGGCACAGAGCGGCTGTCGGTGTGCGGGGACCGCGTGGCGGCCCAGCCTCAGGATGACCCCGTGTGGGAACTCCAGGCACCATATTTACCGAACGCACACCCTGGGGCACCACGTAGAGTGGAGGATCCTAAGCTGAACCCTTGTGGTTGGGGACCGTCTGAATGTACACATAACGTGCACCGCACGTATACACACTGGAAGGCCCTTACAACCAGCTTCAAACGCCCTGGGTCTCAGCGGCAGACGGGCAGGAGAGGCACGGCCGGTCCCCCTCCAAACCTCGGGCCCTCGGAAAGGGGCCATGGGTGGGGGGCTCCCAGCCCCGGGGACCTGCACGGCTCCAAGCAGCTGGTCCTCAGCGGCCTCTCCCCCCAGCGCACGGAGGAGGCCCGGGGATGGAGTCGGACCCCCACACGAGGTAGCCTCCTGTAAGTTGAGCAGTTTCGCTCGAAAGACCTTCAGAGCATCCTGGGTCCCCAATGTCTCCTGGCCACCAAACACACTGCGGGACACTAGGGACCACGGGTGTGGGACTGCTGTGACGTATGTGGAATGTGCACGCCTGTCGTGGCTGACGTATGTGTCACCTTGACAGGGCTCAGGGCGCCCAGGCAGCTGGTAGACGTTTCTGGGTGTGTCGGGCGGGTGCTTATCGGCTCGATAGGGAAGACCATGGCCACCGGGCAGCGCCCCGCCCACACGGGGGCCCCCACAGAACAAAACACGCAGACGAACAGCGAAGTTACTTTTTGCCGAGGCTGGGACGCCCCCTTTCTCCTGCCCTCAGACACCGGCTCCTGGTTCCCGGGCCCTCCGACATGGAGAATTCCAGAAGCTTTCCCCAGCTTCAACCCGCAGACACAGGTCCCAGGACCTCACAACCTCCACCCCTCAGAATGCACCCTTCCCCAGGGCTGCAGACCCCCTACCGGCTGTCTCTCTGAATGCCCTACTACCCCCGCAGGGGGGCCAGTGATGTCAACACCGCAGCCATGTCCCCACAGCACAACAGGTGGTAAGCAGTGCATGCTCTGCGGAAAGGCGGGGACCTCAGCGCCCCAACAGCGCCCCTGTCCAAGGAATGGTGAGGGAGACCCCAGGGCACCCGAGAGGGAAGAGAGGGAAACCCTCCGGCAGACCGCTCCTCCCACGTGAAGGAGTTGCTGGGGCCACCAACGGACAGTAAGCGGAACGCCAGGTGGCAGTTCCGATCTAATTCCCTAAGTAAAAAACCAATGAAAGTCACCAAAGGACACCCCCCTCACCTCAGCACTCCAGAGCAGAGCGGTCAAACAGGTCACTTCAGGGCACTCCTGCCACGCCCCCTCTCATTACACAGGCAGGCCTGAACACACCCGCACATGCCCGCACACACCCGCCAGCCCCTGAGAAAGACCCGGCTCTGGCAGGTTATCCGTTCCGTTACGGTAACAGGTGCCCACGCCACATCTGTGCTTGGAACTCAGTCTCGACCGGAAGTGCCCTGTGCACTGCACCCCCACTGCCTGATCACAGACGTCACAAGTGCCACAGACACAACATGTTTGGAAGTGGATCAGAAGAAAACCAGTCTGGTGCTGGATTCACAGCCGACCTCAACAGCCAGGCTCACAGGCGCTGAGAAAATCCCGGCCCCAGGTCCGTCCTGCCCGCAGAGACCCGGGAACAGGTCAAGAGGCCTAACCATACCCTACCAGCACCACTAGTGACCACACGGGCACCCCACACACAGCCGCCAGCACAACGCTGCCGACACACCCCAGCTTAACCAGGCCCAGAGGCGGGGTCCGAGGATTCGGCCCCCTCCACCCTCTAGCAATACTCCACTTCTGGAACCTTCTGAGACCTCAGCTTGGCCCTGGGTCATACATTCCCTTCCCTAGCACGCCTCTTGACCACCTGCCCAGCCAGCCCTGCGGGTTTCTTGGCCACCACCGCTGTCTCAGCACCAGGCAGGGCAGCTGATGAGAACAGGGGGGATAAGCCAAGAGTAACCTCCCCCCCGGGGCTGTCGAGCGCAGAAGCAGAGTCCCTCCTTCTAAGAGCCTGCACTACAGCTCTCCCACCTCCACCGAGTCACGCAGTAACTCGAGTCCTCCTTCCCGAGTGACGCGGGGCCCCGCGCGCCACACCAGTGCCCGCCCACCCTCCTGCTCAGCCTCGGGGGGCCTGGCCCCGGGACACCGGCTCCCGACCAGCCCTGGGGCTCCAGTAGATTACTAAACTCTACTTCCCGACTCGGAATCTAAAACGGCCAGCTCCGTCAGAGACGGTCATGTGAGATTAAACAGGAGGGCAGAGTACTCAGGAAGAGGACGATCCTGCGGGACCCGCCGCCGACACCGCCCTGCGACTGAACCAAGACAAAAGGCCGGCCGGCCCCCTTCCCGGCGCCCCCGCTGCGGCTAGACCTTCG
>PJEM01013609.1:28563-40133 GCA_004023845.1 Helogale parvula
CGGGACCGCCCCCCGCCCCCTCCACCTCCTCCTCACCCTCGTTCCGGGGCCCCACCCCCCCGCTCAGGACGTTTCAGCCGCCCCGGGCCCCTCACCCGCTCCGGACGGCTCCTGAGCGGCGGCCGCCGAAAAGAACAGCAGGAGCAGCGCGGCGGCGCCGACAGGCAGCTCCCAGCGGGGCATGAGCCCGCGAGTGCCGCCGACCGCCATGGTGGCTGCGGCCCCTTTCGTCGGTCGTCGGCCGTCGGTTGTCGGCCGTCGGTCGTCGGTCGTCGGTCGGACGTCAGCAGTACGCGTTCCACCTCCGTCGTCGGGCTAGTCAGTCTCCCCCCGAAACAGCCGCACGCCGGAAGCGGGCGGGGCGAGGGTCAAGGGCGAGTGCGCAGCCGCGAGTCCCGGTTAGCCCCGCCCCCAGCCCCCCGGTCCGCCCCCCACAGCCTGTGTTCCCCGCCTTCCAGGGAGGCGGGGGCGTGACTCAATGCGCGTGCGCGGCTTAAAAGCGGTGGGTAGGGCCGGGCTCGCTGCGGCTCAGTGCGCATGCGCGGAGGCCTGGGGGTTCTGGGGCTGCGGGGGTGCGGTGGGCTGGACACGGAAGTCGTGCGGAAGTCGGGCTTGGTGGCTTCGGGGCCTGGTAGTGCCGCCTCAGGTGGCAGGCTGGTCCCCGCGCCCAGGCTGCGCCGGACGGGACCTGTGCGCACGGAGAACAGCTCGCAGTGAAGCTGTCACCTGAGTCCGGGAAGCCGCGGGCCTCGCCCCGAGGGGCCTCGGAGATGCACCTGGCCCCCGGCCCGCGGGGTGCGGCGCCTCCTCGGGAGCCTGCGTACTGCAGGGGTCCGCTCGCTCCGCGGACTGTTTCCGTGACCAAAGTGGAGGGGACGTGGCTGGTGTCCGTGGAAGCGGGCCACGCACCACCAGCTCCCCCAGGGCCGCGGGGCTCGCGGCTGGGCCCCCCGGGGGCTGCCCACCAGCCTGCTGTTCCCGGGCCGCTCGCTGGCATGTGGCACTGCTGTCCCACACCTGCCTCGGGAAGCCGGTGGGCTCCACAGTCTACCATGAGGATTCAGACCAACCCAGTTGGCCTAATGGGATTCAGTGTGTGGCCTGGAAGATTCCATGCCTCCCCTCCGGGAGTGGGGGGCCCACAGCCCTTGGAATTTAGCCTGCCCTTAACCCCCAGGGCTAGGGTGCAAGCACTGTTTCGAGTCGGGTGACTGGTTCGTAATTGTGTATCTGGGCCTCCTGTGTGCAACGACGGAAGGCAGCTTCCATTCTATCCCCTCGTTCTGCCGTGGAAACGCTCCCGGAGGGGGGATAATTGCCCACGGTTTCAGGGCCGGAAGAGGCGCGTGACGGCTAGCAATGAACTTGGCCAGCTCCTACCCCGATGATCCCCCCACCCCACTGGGGTTCTTAGCCACCATGAGCTCAGCTCGCAGCAGAGCTGGCCATCCTGAGATGACAAAGTCACACACAGGGAGGACCAGGGGCTCAGCGTTAGCTTTCCCCACCTTCCGTGTCAGGGCAGACCCAAGTCCCCGGGCCACGGTGCTGGTGCTGGTCTGCGGTGCAGAGGATGAAGACCCCAGGCCCCTGACATTGTGTCACTGCCAGAGCCGAGTGTTTTAATGAGTGTCTCTTCAGCTTTGCTCAGGCTTTTCACGTAGTGACAAAGATTCCTGTCCATGTAAGGCAGCAAAGGCCCCTTAACTGTAACAAACTGTGACCCACTTCTCCTACTGCAAATACCTCATACCTCCACTTGGATCTGCTGTTTAGGTAAACAGATTTTTAAAAACTGCATTTCCAGTGGAAATGGAGTAAATACCTACTGGGTTTAGAAATAGGGCCCCAGAACCAATGTGTTTCATCGTAAGAACACAAACACACAACAGACCATTTAATGATAGTTGAAGGACATTGGACATTTGTAAACATTAACCAAGACCCAGTGGTCATTACTTCATTTGAAACCGTGTCATCGGGGCTCTTGGGGGGCTCAGTCGGTTGAGCAACTGTCTTTGGCTCAGGTCATGATCTCACATTTCATGGGTTCGAGCCCCGCGTTGGGCTCTGTGCTGACAGCTCAGAGCCTGGAGCTGCTTCCAGTTCTGTCTCTCCCTCTCTGGCCCTCTCTCTGCTTGCAGTCTTCCTCTCTCTCTCTCAAAAATAAATAAACATTAAAGAAAAAAGAAACAGTGCCATCAGCAACAGCATTTTTTTTAAGGAGGCTTCACACCCAGAGTGGAGCCCAACGTGGGACTTGAACTTAATGACCCTGAGATCAAGACCCGGAGCTGAGATCAAGAGTTGAGGGCTTACCCAACGGAGCCACACCCAGGCACCCCAACAATGGCCTTTTAAAACACAGCTGAGTTCTGCAACATTTCAACCACATGGACATTCAAGAAATACTTGGTATCTTAGAGTCCATTTCCTGTTTTAAAAGCAGAGAGGAAGCGGCGTTACTTAAGTTGCATTCAATTGTCACAGAGCTTCAAGCTCCTGGGAGACTCAAACCGCGTCATGGGAGCTCCCTTGCAGTAACTTTCAAGAGAGACGGAGAACGGCTCCTCTCGGCTCCTGCAATTAGTTTTTCTAATGTTTTTTTTAAATTATTTATTTTTGAGAGAGAGAGAGAGAGACAGCATGAGCAGGGGAGGGTCAGAGAGAGAGGGAGACACAGAATCTGAAGACAGGCTCCAGGCTCTGAGCTAGCTGTCAGCACAGAGCCCGACGCGGAGCTCGAACCCACGAACCGTGAGATCACGACCCAAAATGAAGTCTGACGCTCAACCGGCTGAGCCCCCCAGGCGCCCCTTGGCCTCTGTAATTAAAAGAGCATAGGACGGGGGCGCCGGGGTGGCTCAGCGGGTTGAGCCTCTGACTCTTGATCTCAGCTCAGGTCATGATCTCACAGCTGGCGGGCTCTGTGAGGGCATGGAGCCTGCTTGGGATTCTGTCTCTCCTCTCTGCCCCTCCCCCACTCATGTGCATGCTCTCTCTCACTCAAAATACATAAATAAACGTTTTTTTAAAAAAATTTAAAAGAGTATGATTTTTCCAAGAAAGCTGCCCTAGGAATCAGACTGGCACAGTCCCAGCGGCGTCAGTTTAGGGAAGGAAGAGTCAAGTCCTGCAGGATGGAAACGGCCTTCCTCAAACACCAGGCTGGGCGCCGGGTGGGATCCAGAGGCGTGGCGGTTCCGCATTTCCAGGGGCCCCACCCCAGAGCTGTGCAATGGGAGTGGCTTGCCGGGCATTTTCACCAGAGTTGTTTTCATCTGTGGTCAGTGCCTGCTGCCCGATGTTAGTTGTCATCAAGAGTACATCCCTCTTGGGGCGCCTGTGGGGCTCGGTGGGTTGGGCGTCAGACTCCGGGTTTCGGCTCAGGTCAAGATCTCATGACTCCTAAGACTGAGCCCCTTGTCGGGCTCTGCGCTGACAGTGTGGAGCCTCCTGCTTGGGATTCTCTCTCCCTCTCTCTCTGCCCCTCCCCCCCCCAGCAGGTGCTAGTGCCTATGTGCACGATCTTTCTCTCAAAAATTAATAAACATTTAAAAAGAGTATATTCCTCTTAGTAATTTCAGGACTCACTTCCAAAAGGCCACGTGAGAGAGAGGAGAGCGGCTACCTGAGCAGGAAGTGCGTTCACGCTCTGGGATCCGTGCTGCTGGGAGAGCTCACCAGCCCCTCAGCTGAGGACAAAGGGAGCGCTTGAGGGCTTGGGGCTTCGACGGCCTTGGAGGGATCTTAGGAGCTCTTGGATAGGCGGGGGCTCAGAGGGTCTCTGGGGCGGGGGGAGGGATGGCCAGAGCCCATTTTCCACCGTTGGATCAGGGGATGCTACAGAAGATGCACCTGGACGTGGGGCGGCTCCCGAGGGAGCTTCGAGGGGCTCTTAGCTGCGTGGGTGTGGAGCCGTCCGGGTCCCTGCCGGGTCGGGCCTCCTGCGGCCAGGGATTTGCCCTGGACCGAGACGTGAGACCCAGAACTCTCTGGTCGGCCATCCCCTGTGAGCAGTCTCGATTCTTAAGGTGCTTTCTCTGCCAGCCTCTCAGGGCCTCTAGAAACAGACGGAGGGGCCTCTAGTGACCCCTCTCCACCCAGAAAACAACTTGTTCAAGGTCACGCTGCCAGGGAGAGGCAGGGCTAGACTTGGAGGCGGAGCTTCAACCGAGTCTCCTCCAGCTCCTCCCCATCCCACGGGGACAGGTGGGAAGTTTTCAGAGGATTGTTGGAAAACTACTGGGAATATGACACAACACCAGGAAATGGACTGAGGATAACTAAGTCCACAGTTCCTGTTTCTGGAAACTGCCTCGGGGTGTCCGCTCGGGCCTGGCTTCAGCTGGGCCTGCTGGAGAAGGCGCCCAAGCAGGGCCCACCCCTCCCTCCATTTAGGCCTCCTCCCACGGGGCCTCTCCCCTGCACATGGGATCTGCAGCCCTCACCCACAGACTCCACTGTTATGTCCATAATTAGACTCAACCTCCAGCTTCACCCAGTGGTTCTCAGACGGCCTTGCGTCAGGAGCTCCAGCGGGATGTGACACCCCAGGAGCACATGCAGGACGTGACACCCCAGGCTGCTAAGCTCATCACAGAGCCCCTGACTCACCAGGTCCACAGCCAGGCCGATGGTCCGCATCGCTGACAAATTCGCAGGTGAAGCGGGGCCTGCAGTGGAGGTGGCCTTGGAGAAGCCGGGCTCTGGGACAGTGGGTCCCCCCCCCTCCCCGTGCACACTGACATGACCGGGTCGTACTTACAGACCATGCAGCAGGCGCCCTCCCCTCGCTTGGCAGCAAAGCCCGAGCCTCCGTGGGACACTGACAGCTCAGGCTCCCCGGGCGCGGCTGGGCTGAGCCCCAGAGCGACCAAGTGCTGCCAGCGTGAGCCTTCCTAGTCCCCCACCTGCCCAAGTAAAGGGTCCGAGGTCACATCCAGCAAGAGACGCTCACAGGGTTAGCACTTACAACAGAGGTCGGGAACCCAAAGCCAGATGCCCCCACAAGGGCAGGTCTGCGGTGAGGGGGGGTGCTGGGGCCCTGGGGATACATGATAGAGATCAGAAACAGACATTGGGTCTTACAGCTCCTGGCGCAGAACGCCTAGAACACTTGGAATTTCCCCGAGCAGCAAGAGTGAGAAAGGTATCTTTTGTTCTTTTGTTATTTATAACAACCCTTTGGAGGGCATCTGAGTCTCTGTTACAGAGGGCACTTTTGGGAAGCACCTACACCTACACCTACGGGGGCGGGGTGAAGAGAAGGGAAGGGAGAGGGCCTGGAGGTTGGATCCGTCCCGTGGCCCATGAGTTGATCATGTCTGTGTAATGAAGAGTCTCTAAAACACAAAAGGGCTGGGGGTTGGGGGGCTTCCGGGTCAGGGAGCGTGTGGAGGTGTGGGGAGAGGGGCCCCAGGTCCACACCCCTGCTCCACTCCGGGGCGTCTCTTCCTCTGGCTGTTCCTTCAACTCCTTCGCAGCAAGCCGGTGATCCAGAGCGTAAACTGTCCTCCTGAGGTCTGTGAGCCGCCCTGGCATGTTGATTGGAGCTCTGATCTGTGGGCAACTGCCAGAAGCACAGGTGACAACCGGAACTGCATCTGACGGCGGGAAGCAGTTCTGTGGGACCGAGTCCCTCACCTGGGGGCCTGATGCCACATCCAGGCGGCCAGCATCAGAATCGAGGGGGGGGTTGTGGGACACGCGTCCAGTGCCCTCAGAGACGGAGTTACTTCTTGATGGTGTGGAAGAAACACGTCAGGGGCGCCAGCCGTCCGGATTCGCCCGGCTGCGTGGTTTCCCGGGAGACAGGACTTCCAGGGTGAAGGCCGGGCACTTGCTGTCGATGAAAAGTGCACAAACCCTTAGAATCTCTAAAAGGGAGAAAGAGGGTTTTCTTGGAGCCCAGGTTAGGACAGCTGTCCGGGAAACGCTGTCTTCACAGGGAAGGAGGTTAAGGTTAGGAGAATGAACAGTTTTTACAGTTACGTGCTTTTAAAAAAATGTTTATTTATCCTGAGAGAGCGAGGGCACCTGCGCAGGGGGAGGGGCAGAGAGAAGAAGGAGGGAGAGAATCCCAAGCAGGCTCTGCCGCGTCAGCAGAGAGCTCCATGTGGGGCTCGATCTCACAAACTGCGAGATCATGACCTGAGCCGTGATCAGGAGCTGGAGGCTGATCCGATGGAGCCCCCCAGGTGCCCCCAGAGTTATGTGACTTTAGACCCCCCGGGAAAGCTCAGCAGAGTGTGGACTCGCACATGCGCAGGAGTCACGAGTTTTGTCCTAGAGGAAGGCGGGGAGCAGGAACGTTGATCAGACAAGACGGCTTTCCTGGGACTTACTTGTTCACAGCAGGTGCACGGAGCCAGGGCCGTGGCCATAAATCAGCCCCGGGCCCACACAGAGCTTGCGCACGGTCACACCGACTGAGAAAGAAATCTAAACTGGCCCCCCTTGTAAATCAGGCCCTTAGAGAGTTTCTCTGTTGTCATTGGTCACTGGGGCCTGGCTGTGGGCTTGCACCGGGTCATTCTGACACCTTCCCTCTCTTCTCACCCCGTGTTTGCCACCTGCTGCTCTGGGGTGGCCACCTGCTGGCGTCTGGGGACCCCAAACTCGAGATCACCCACCTGCCTGCATCTGGGACCCCAAACCCTAGATCGGCACCTGCCTGTGTCCGGGCGCCCCGAACACTGGATCCGGGCTCATGTGCTTGCTTTGGCACAGCTCTGCACTGTTTGCCACACGGACCCCCGAAAGCTGGCAGCCGGGCTCGCTCCCCGCTCTGAGCTGCCCCTGAAAGGCAGTTGGGGAGGGCTAGGCCCTCCCTTACCCGGAGGGTTGGCGGTGTCCTAGTTTTGAGATAGGTCTTGTGGATACAAGACTGACCCGGCGAAGGAGAAACTGCTGAAACATACCCACGGCTCACGTTCACAATGGAACTTCCGCTGAAAAGGGACCAGACAAAACCCACTAGATGTCAGTTCAGTGAAGTACATGCATATTCTAGAAACAGACATCAAGTTGCATAGATAAATGATGTATGATTTGGATCCTGAGTCTCAAAAGCATCTTTAAAATAGGAAGGTGAAAGAGAACAGTCCCCAAACTGGAAGTTCTTTCTTTTAAAAAAAAAAATGTTTATTTTTGAGAGAGAGCACAAGTGGGGGAAGGACAGAGACGGGGGGACAGAGTATCTGATGTGGGACTCAAACTCACAAACCACGAGACCATGACCTGAGCCAAAGTTAGAAGCTTAACCGACTGAGCCCCCCAGGTGTCCTGGAAGTTATTTCTTGACATGTTCCCGCCTAGACAGGTGTGTGCCTTCAGAGAGAGTGGACACCCCTCAGGAGGTCTGTGGGGGAGGGGACACAGGGCACGAGGAGAGAATATTCCAGTCCTGGTTGTAGGAAGAAATGAGTTTACCACTGAGTGAGGGTAGACCCAGTGCACAGGGAAGGGGCCCCGAGGAGGGGGAGCAGTTTGGTGGAAAAGCGCCAGACTCCCCTCGGATGTGACTGGGCTCGAGAGTGGGACCTTGGGCACACGGGCCCGTGAGATGGGGCTCAGCTCATACAAGGCCAGTGTTGAGGGAAAGGTCACAGCGACTGGACAGGCAGGGCCACCAACACTTACGGGACAGGGAGACCAGGGGGTGACCACAATTCCATTTTGTTCAATTGGGTTTTTACCATTTTGGACGGGTAAAATAAAGCCTGACTCTTTGGTCCTAGGCACGGAGGCCGTGGCACCCCTGGTGTGGGAAAGCCTTTGCTACTCTGTGGCCCAGGGCGGGCCGTCAGGCACGGTGTGCGCCCGGAGGACGGCTGTTGCCAGGGCTGGCATGAGGCCTGGAGGCACAAACAGGCGGAGGTGCTGGAGCGGCCTGGCACGGTGTCCGCGCCCTGGCGGGAGGGGGAGACAGGAGGATGGGCGGGCAGCGAGGACTCCCAGCTGAAGGTCAGTGGGCCAGGTGCTCAGCTTTAGGTCTTTAAATCTTGCTCTATATTCTGGGTACTACGCTGCCCCAACCCCAGCCTGTGCCCAGCCTGCTAACCTGTGCCAACTGGTGGGCACTCACATGTCCAGGGTATCACTGCTAGACACGACATGCATGGTAATCCCGAGAGACGGGGCTGTTTCACATGGTCGCATGGTGCTGGGTCACCAAGGATCCCAGGTCAGCCCCGCCCTCGAGACACAAATGCTCCTCTTAACTTGCCTTCCGCTGCCCCACCCCCAGGAGCAGGTGCAGACAGCTGGGGGGGGGGTGAGATGGTCCCAGCAACCCCCCCCAGCCCCTGAAGACTTAGGATGTGCTGCGGGGACCAGCCATGGACACAGGCCAGCAGGTGAGGAAGGGGAAAAGAGAAAGGACCCTCCGAGTGTGCACAGAGCCCAAAGACAGCCTCTTCTGAAGTTTTATTAATTGTTTCTACACACAGGAAACTGAAAACCAGTACACTCAACGTGAACCCTGAGAAGTTCAAATATAAATAAATGTGTGCTGCATTTAATGAGGCTGCCGCTCTCATTTTTACACAGGAAATCGTACCCAACCTCCTAAGGCCCAAGCAACTCCTTCTTCAAGTCTCTACCGGAGAGGTCAGACACTCACACCTGCTGCTTCCGACGGGGCCCATGCTGTCCCCTGGCCTAATCTGTTATTCTGAGAGCAGAGCAAACAGTGGATTTTTGGTTAACGGGAGAAACGGTCAAGCATCGTAAGCCACGTCCATGGAGGAGCCCGAGTGAGGAGGCGTGGCGTGGGGGCGGGCCCATCCGAGGGAGGAGGCGTGGCGTGGGGGCGGGCCCATCCGAGGGAGGAGGCGTGGCGTGGGGGCGGGCCCATCCAGTCGGTTCAGGCGGCGCTGTCTTCACCCAGTGCTCCTAGCTGTCAGCAAACTTGGGGTTCATGACGGTCGTGGTGGCGCTCTTGAAAAGGGGGTTGTCCTGGTGGGAGAAGCCATGTGCACTGTCAGTGCAGGCAGAGAAGGGGCCAGGAGGGGGGCGACCTTCCCCCAGCCCCGGCTCTGAGGACGAGCCCCGGGGGGCGGGCAGACAGAGGTCACAGGGGCGGGAGGGCCTGACGCCCCCCCGGAAGGCCACTCACGTTGTTCCACTGGGACTTCAGCTTCTCCTTCTCAAATCGCCTGTATTCCCTGAGGTCACTGAAGTGGGTCAGAAGCTTCCAGATGCCCAGCAGGACCATGCCGATGACCACGACCCCTGCCACGATGCCCCCCACGATGGGGGCCACTTGGGGGCCCGTCACACACTCTGTGGTACAGGAGAAGCACACACACGTGAGTGTCTCGGGCGCCACGTGGGCCCCGCCCCAGGACACTGCCCGGTGCTTAGGGGGACGCCGCTTTCCCACTGCTGGGCTCCCCATCAAGGCGCCAGCCGGGGAAGGGCCCGGGCGGGCTGCGGGCCAGGCCCGGGGTTCCGCACAAAATGTAAAAGCCCCCGTTTACACAGGAGGAACGTGGGGCCCCGGACGCCAGTAGCCAGGGCAGCCGGGCAGGACACCAGCCTCCTGACCCAGTTCCCACCACGGACAGCCAGCCGCCCGTCACTAGAACCTACTGAGCCTGAGTCAACACCGGGGCAGGGAGCGGAGCCTGAGGTCCCCAGCATGCCTGGTGGCAGGTTTCGGGATGAGGACTCGCCTGGTGAGAGGCTCCTGAGGAACCCAATGGTGGGGTCCTAGGGCCCCCACCTCCTCCTTCAGGGCTGTCTGCAGTGCATCACGCCTCAGCCCCTGGCCAGGGAACAGGCCCCGGCACCCGTGTTTGCGGGTGCTCCACCATGCTGGCCTCTCTAGGGGCCTTAGTGTCCCACAGAGGTTAGACAACCTGGCCAAGGCTGCCCACAACCACAGGTGACCCCAAATGAGACCTCAAATCTGCCCATCGAGGAAGCCCAGTGAAAGCTGCCCACGCAGGCAGGCGGGCACCTGCCGTCCCAGACTCAGGCTGTGAGCTCCAGGCCACACGGAGGGCCCGAGCCCCACGCGCCTCCAGGGGTTCCCGTGGCGGGGAGGGGAGCTGGGCGCGGACCTCAGTCCCACCCGCGCCCTGGTGGCTGGCCCGCCCCCGCCTACTGCCTTCACCTGAGTGTCCCCTCAGCCTCTCTGAGGAGGAAAGGACTGGGGTGCTGAGCATCTGCGTGCCCTGAACGCCCCGGGTGCTGTCCCAGAGCCCACCCCACTGGGCACTGGTATTCCTAAGTCCCAGCACCCACGGGCGCTTCGTCAGCATCACCCACTGTACCTCCTAAGGTCTGACCCGACCCCCACGCGCCAACCGTCGGGCCTATAAGCCTTCCGCCCGCTGCTCCTGGTCCCGTCCCCATGCTCCACTCAAGTGAAGGCTCTGTCCCTGCCACCTGCCGCCTCCACTCCTCTGTGCCTCTCGGGGCCCGCATCACGCAGAGGCCCCTCGTGGGTCCCACCTGCAGCGCAGAGCTGTCCCTGCTCTTCCGAAAACTGCTAACGGCCTCCTGGTATGTTTGGAAAGAGACCCACTGCCTCTCAGGACTCACCGGGGCCCCGGAGACCCAGCGCCAGGGACCTCCCACCCCGGCCTTCAGTTCCCCTCATGCGGCTGCCCTCGTCCCGCGGCCTCAGCCGCCAGGGGCCTCCGCCCAGAGACCTTCGGACCTCTGACCTCTGGGTCACCCCTGCCGCTACCTTTGCACCTGGTGGCCCTGACCACAGTCCTGCACTGTCTCCCAAAATGGTGGCCTCCTGTGCTGGCCCAGCGTGTCCCCACCCCGGGAGTGCGAGCCCCGCGAGAACAGGATTGGTGTCTCCGTGCCCTCAACCATTCCTGGGCCAGGGACGGTCCCGGGGCGCAGCGACAGACACAAGCAGCATTTCGGAAGGGCATCCCTCCAGGGCGAGAGCTGAGCAAGGGGCTCTCCGAAACCCCGTGGGGTCCTCACCCTGCAGTCCGGTCCATGGACCGGCTCTCGGGACCCTCGGCTCCCAGCCCCCGCCGGCTGGCACGCGGGCGGCAGCCAGCCTGGGAACACGTCCCCTAGCTGGGAACACCGCCTCTCAAGTGTCACAGAGTCACTGGGTGAGGCAGGGCGGGGGCTGGGCCAGGAGGGCCGCAGCTGCGACCCTGGGTGGTCCGGGCGGGGCTCACCTCGGCGGCCGTCCACGTAGATGTCGTAGCTGTCCCTGCCCACCCGCTGCTGCAGCGTGTAGGTGATCCAGCAGCCGTCCAGGTCGCGCTCCTTGCACCTGCGCCCCTTCTCCGGGGGGAGGGTCAGCACGCCCACGTTCCGGCACACCTCGCTGCAGTTCGTGCCCGACTGGCTCTGCTCAAACGTCAGGCACTGGGCGCAGGAGCTGCGGAGGAGCAGAAGCGGGGATGAGCGCGGGCGCGGGCTTACCGGGACTCCGGGGCCCATAGGGCGCCCGCCCGGCATGTGGTGATGGGGGCGAAGGCCTCGGGGAGGAGGAAGGGGCTCCTGGAGGAGGTGGGGGAGGAGCTGCAGAGGCCTGGGAGCTGCAGAGCGGCACGATGGGGGGCACTCACATGTGTGGGGGT
>PJEM01013610.1:0-39933 GCA_004023845.1 Helogale parvula
GGAGGCAAGGTGGGGGGGGCTGGGGGAAAAGGGAGGTGGGGGGAGGGGCGCTGAGTGTGCCCACCTCCACTTCCAAACCCCGTTAGCCTCCCGTTACAAAACCCTACATCTTCAAGATGATATTCGGAACATTTGAGCTGAAATGTGAGAAAGGCCTATTTGCCATGTTTACATTTGCAAGAGAATCACCAACACTGACCCTCTGAGAAATGCAAGAATTTAATTGTAAATAAGCAAAACTTACCATCTGGCTCAGCCTTGAGGCCGCAGCATAGGTGTGTCTTGAAATCTCTTTTACTGACTTCCCTTTGAATGTTTTTAGATTATTTTTAGGAAATATAAAGAATGTTGAAGCATGTGAAATAAAAAGTAAATAGGCCCCACCCATCCCACAAAACCCTCTCTGTTTCCTGCCTCCCCTCCCCCCACTCACCCAGCTCTCTCGAAAACTGGCAACAAGCTCAGTGAGAATCATCCCAGGCTTCTGACTATATCAAATTTCTCTAAATAGGTTTGTTCTCAGTTAACGGCCCCATACAGTGGAGAGAAAAGTTTGTTGTTGCTGTTATTTTTTAAATATAATCTGGGGGCACCTGGGTGGCTCAGTCGCTTAAGCATCTGACTTCGGCTCAGGTCTTGATCTCGCAGTTAGTCAGTTCCAGCCCCACATCGGGCTCTGTGCTGACAGTTCAGAGCCTGGAGTCTGCTTTGGATTCTGTGTCTTGCTCTCTCTGCCACTCCCCTGCTTGCTCGCTCTCTCTCTCTCTCTCTCTCTCTCTCAAAAATAAATATTAAAAAAATTATTTTTAAAATCTGAGTACATATGATTGGTAACTTGCATTTTTTTTAAACTCATCAATGTATCTTTGGTATTCCTTGTGTTAAAACACACAGATCAACCTCAATTTTTTATTTGAAGATTTTAGTTTTACATAATCTCTACACCCAATATGCGGCTCAAACTTAAAACCCAGAGATGAAGAGTCGCATGGTCCACTGACCGGGCCAGCCAGGAGCCCCACACCTCAAACTTTCCAGTGACTGGAAAACATGTTTGACTTTTGTTCATTTTTAACAGAACATATACCTGACTTCTTGTTCTGGAAATACAGGAATGAAGCAACTTTTGGGGAGACTCGAGAGGCTATTTTCTTAAGAAAATAGTTTCCTCTTGTAAACATGTAGGATATTGGTGCTAAAGACTGTTTTGTTCTGTTGTTTTGATAATGAAGGTCATAAATGTAAGAGGAGAGGCACCTGGGTAGCTTAGTCAGTTAAGCATCCAATTTCAGCTGAGGTCATGATCTCACAGTTCGTGGGTTCAAGCCCCACATCGGGCTCTGTGCCAACAAGCTCGGAGCCTGGAGCCTGCTTCAGATTCTGTGACTCCCTCTCACTCTGCCCCTCCCCTGCTCATGATCTGTCTCTCTGTCTCTCAAAAATAAGTAAATGTTAAAAAAAAAATTTTTTTTAAATACATGTAAGAGGATCCCCTAATGAATCATGGGAAACAGTTCCAGCCCAGTTAATCCTGGTCTCTCTTCAAATGGGATTTTTGAGTTTCTTGAGTATTTTACTGGTTATAGAGAAAATATATCTCCACTGTGGAAAATTTGAGAAAAGGTATTTAAAAATTCAAAAAAGAGTTAAAACCACAAGTATTCCCACCCCCAGAGAGAGCCGTTTACATCTCGTGGTCCGGCTCATCTTTCCTCTTCGTTTAGAAGCGCATATATATGCACTTGCCGTAAAATACAGTAATATCATATGTCCTTTTTAGAAACGTTTGTTTATATTTGAAAGAGAGAGAGAGCATGAGGGGGAGGGAATGAGAGAGAGGGTGAGAGAGAGAATCCCAAGCAGGCTCCGCATTGTCAGTGCAGAGCCTTGTATGGGACTCGAACTCACGGACTGTAAGATCATGACACCTGAGCAGAAATCAAGAGTCAGACACCTAACCGACTAAGCCCCCTAGGGCTCATGTGTTATACATGTTTACCGAACAATCTTTGATCTACCTGTAAGTTACTTCTAACTTTTCACTATTTGAAGCAGTGATGTGGCAGATGAGTGTGCGGGTGTGTCCGTCAGGCTTTTGGTGTGCTCTGCATAGTTGTTCAGGGAAGCCACTTGATCTCCCCAGATACACGTAGGAGAGGACCCCCTTACCTGGACCCTCACTAATATCAGGCTCTAATGCTTTGGGGCACAGAATATAAAGTTTTGGGTAAAGAATATAAATTTCACATATGAGAATTCCTGAAAGCAAGGCACACCATGATAAAATAAAAATAAGACACAGTTTTCCTGTTTTAAGGGACTGCATTCAACACCTGGAAAGTACCAGGTGCTGAAACAGCACAGAAGTGCCGTCTCTCAGAAAGTGCTCAGTACCGGGTACCCAACAGATACTGGCCAAGCAGCAGCCATGGAAGTATCCAAAACATATTTCCCTGCTTTATCTCCCATGCAGGTTTTGGAACCATTTTCAAATAAAACTCCCTCTAACGCCACCGAACTGGAAGTCCTTCCTGATGCACTGTGGATAGAGGAGACCTCAGGTTCCCAGATAAGGCATCCCGTAAGTCTGGGAGACACCCTTGTCGTAAACCCTGTCATGCTCTCTCTGGCGTCCAAATTAGGCAGGCACCACACCTGTCCGAAAACCTGACTTTCAGGGGAGTGGGAAGAGCTAGCATTACAAGAACATTCAAGTTTCAAGATAAATGAGGAAAATGAGTAGTGAGTATATCCAGCCCAGTCTGTAGAGTCTTTGGCCTGGTTGGCGTGAACATAGAGCCAGTTAATAAACAGGATGGAAATTTTCCCAGGAGGACAGTGAGTGTTCAGAGCGGACCCCTAGCAATGCGGAGCAGCAGAAGAAACCAAAGGGAGGAAACCTAAAAACAGAGTGTAATGGAAAATATCACCTCTGCATTTCCAGTAGACGCCTCCCTTTTTCAAGCCAATAGAGATCAGTTTGTCTGATTCAAATAAGATTTGACATTTCTTACTACCACTTGGGATGGAATTTTATTAACTGAATGAAAAATTATGTTTTCTCACACTTACTATTAGAAAGATCACATAATATTACTACAAAGACGGTAAATTCTTTACCTCATGCATTTTATGTATTTATCCCAACAGCGGTCACATCACGTAGGATTGTAATAATCTCTTTTCTGCTCAGCAGACTCTAATTTTCTGACAAGTAAATTCTCTTGCTTTTGTATCCCTCGTGCTCAGCACAGTGCCCAGTGCACGTATGACTTTAGTCAGGGTCTGCATTCAAGGAAGGGACAGTGAGTCTCTGTCTCTCACTATCAGTATGACTTGCCTCTTAAACTGGGCTTCAGCGTCCTGACCAGTAAAATTAAGGATCGAAATAGAACTTTTTTTCCCAGTTGTTAAGTTATTTGCTCCCTACTCCAGTTCAGCCCAAGGCATTGGGCTAGATCTTCTAAGTTAGGATTATAAGCCAGAAGGGAGGCTAAGGGAATTCACGTAGTACTGAATTATAAGGTAGACTAAAGCACCATGTTTGTGTTACAAACTAAGTGTCAGGAATATTGTGGAGGGAGAGATTACGTCTGACTTTTTGAAATGCCCAGCAGGAACGTTACGGAGCAGGTAGTGTTTGGGGACGATGAGAGGCAGGGTGATGTTCAGAGAGTGACTCAAAGTTTGGGTAAAGTTCTTAATGAAGCTGAGGTGGAGGGGAGGTTTGGTAGAAAGAATATTCCAGACAGAAAGAGTGGGTGAAGTGAAAAGGGAGCAAAATGGAAGGTGGACTGGAGCCTTCGAGAGTCTTCCGGGGATGACGGAAAAATAAGGGAAATGGAGAAGAGGCATGAGCGGCCCTGGGGGAGCAGGGTCAGAGGGTCAGTGAAGATGCTGAGTGTGTTTAGTAGTTATAGAGGCCAGGAGGCACGGAAGGTGAGGAGGTAACTGATGGAGAAGGCACAGAGTTCAAGGTCTTAGAGCCAGAGCAGTTCTGAAAGATGGACAGAGGTGCTTCTTTGTAGGCAGGTGAACAAATGGAGCAGTGACAAAGGCTGTAGAGTCAGGAGCTCAGCGTGTGCCTTTTCAAGTTCCCGGTCAGGGGGGCAATAAAGCATGGGGTCAGCACCTCAGACTTGACTTCTCAAGTTAAAATCTGGGCTGTCACCTACCGATGACCTTGGGCAAATTCGTGAACCTCCCTACGTCTCAGGCTTTCATCTGTAAAGTGGACATAATAACACCCACTCACAGGACTGTGTCACGGGTAAGTCACTGCTGAATGAGTAGCATGTGGTAAGTGGACAATAAATGTAACTTTATCCACCTGGTGAAATAAACCAGAGAGTCCCGTGACCTACGGTCAGTCACGTGGCGACTCTGTAGAAAGTTGGGAGAAGATCCGTATAGTCCAGTTCGCAATCCAGTTTTAGATTCCCGCTGACCTTGAAGCATCAAAGACTGTGTAACTTGAACTAAAGAACGAGACTAAAAATTTGTCCCAATGCAATAAAAAGATGAAAAAGTATTAAAGTGAGATTTATACATAATATATTTAATTCACAGAGATGGCAAACAACATAGAAAATGCAAGAACTTACTGATGCCACATCTTGAACACAGGAACCTTATACCAAAGCGACCTATACCTTATTGAAATCAACCATGGATAATTACATGTTGCATTTGTGAGATGCTCACATATCTTATGTTTATGGATCACTACATAGCCAGATAATTTAGATTTCACTTATTCTACACAATTCTCTATAAAAGAACTGATGAACCCTACAGGAACAGATTGTCTATGGGAAACAAATCATAACAGGAGGAGATGTGAATCTGAGGATTGAAGAGACAGAACAGGAGGAGATCCAATTCCCTCGAGGACAATGAAGAAACTGGAAAGGTGTGAAGGAGTAAAAGTTGGGTTAGAAAACGAGAAGAAAGAAGAGAAGAGGTTAAATGAGAGACCATAAGACAAAAACAGGAAGGAGAAAAACTTAAAATAGTGTTAGAAGAATCTAACTTAGATGTTTTGTTCCTTAATAGATTGATTTCCTAAATAGGGTCTATTAGGAGAGTCTGGTAAGAAGGACTCATGGGCTGTTTTGAGTTTTTCAGAAAGCATTGTTGAAATCACACATTTGCCAAAACAAGGCTGCAGAGGCTGCCCTAAAAGAGAAACTTTCATTGGGACTGAAATTATTTTGATTCTGGGACAAAATTAGTCATTTCCTGCAGCTTATAAACTCTAACAAATAGAAAGATTTTTGATGAATTTTAAAAAGTGAACACTAACTAGTTATAAAATGAGTTTTGTAGACAAAAATCTTTCAAAATCAATAGAAAAGTCTACAACAAGCATCGATGCCTTGAAAAAATTGGGAAATCCTCTTCTGAACATATAAAAACATCATTTCAGTGGTTAAGATAAACAATTAATTACTCTAGTGTCTTCTACCGTCTGTAATTCTGGGTGATACTTGCATGATTAAGGCACAGCCATGCACATTTATCCCTAGGAAATGTGATTGTTAACAAGGCTTCTGTTTTACACATTGATGTTGCTAGTATAACACACACACACACACACACACACACACACACCTCTCATTGATTGAACATCGATATTGATTTTCTGATCGTATATACTACCTCTTTAATTCTGAAGATACAAGAATCCAGTGGTGAAATTTGCCTCCTTAAATGTTTAAATTCACACTTCATAATGGAAAGGTTGATCTATTTCTCATGAAGATTAATACCAATGATGTTCCATTATTCTGGTTCACCTCACACATTATGCATGTAATTCAGGAATTATATTTTGTGATTTACACTGTGTAATAAGTTATTCAATCGTTACCAAAAATTGAATCTAATATATATCAATAAAATGTATGTTAAAATGTATATGATGAGCAAATAAAAGATTATTTTAAAATGTGGATTCATTTTCTTGCCATTAAGCCCATCTTTACTTTCATGCTGACTTTCCAGGGATATCCTTCAGATTCCCTCTCTCCAACAGTTCTTTCATATCACCAGGCCCCCCAGTGCATCAACTCTGCATGTCCTCACTTTGCTCCTTACTCATCTTAGATGGTTCTTTTCCACCTGTGTCCGCATCACCCCCTTCTTTCTTGTTCTACACCACACCACCTGCCTTCTTTCCCTCTCTCATTTCTCATTTCCATGACTCAAACCCAAAACTGTGAAATCACCCTTTGTGCCTTGATCTGAATCCATGGCATCAGCAAATCCTGTTACCTCCACCTTCAGAATATGCCCAGAGCCTAACCACTTCCCACTGCCGGCACTGCTATCAAGATCCGAAGACAAAGGAAACCCATGGAAGTAATGTTGGCATCGGGCCTGATTTGCCTCATGCCATGGATAGGCATCTGCTGATGCCAAAAGCCAAAACCCTAAGTGCCTTGAAAATCACTCAGACACACTCAAGGGGTGCCGGGGAAGCTGTTTGTGGGGAGGCGGCTTGCAGACTGCGCAGCCCCACCCTGAAGCCACATTAGAGGGCGTCAAGGAAGCTGCCAGCGTGTTGGCCGTTGCTAGTCATCTCACACTTCAGGAGCTCCCCAGTAGAGAAACTAAGATGGAAGAGTCAGAGAGGAACCCACTTCCTCCATCAGTGCCCGTCCAGTGCCCTCCACAAACAGAGCTTGACTTTGAACTAGCTAGCAAGGGAGAAATTTTTATTCTCGCCTTGCAGGCAATGAAGAGATTTGGCTTGGAGAGGCAGTAAATTGACAATTGACACACACTTGATAAAAATTTGTATTGTAATCGCCAGGGTAACCACTGAAGGAATAGTAAAAGAATGTGCAACCACAAAAACAATACGGGGAAAATGAAGTGATTTAAAATATTAACCTGTGAAAGAAGTAAATGAAAGCGAAAATCTAGAACAGATAGGATGAATAGAAAGCAAAGACCAAGATGGAGGAGTACATCAGTATTTGCATTAAATATAAATGGACCGAATGCTCTCATTAAAAGACACATGAACAGACTGGATTTCAAAAGATGCTTTTTGGGGTGTGCGATGGGCAAGATGGATGAAGGAGAGTGAGCAGTCCAAGCTTTCAGGTATGGACTGACCAATCCCGGGATGAAAGGTATAGTACAGGCGATATAGTCAGTGGTATTGTAATAGCATTGTATGGTGATGGATGGTATCATTTTGTGTGGTGAACAGTGTGTAGATCTGTCAAATCACTTAAGTTCTACACCTGAAACTAATATTTTGTGCTGACTACTCTTCAATTAAAAAAGAACTCTTTGGCTGCTTATAAGACACGTTTTTAAAAGATAAGCATGCTGAAAGCATGAAAGAAAACAAATGGGGAACTCTACACTATGAAAACACTGATAAAAGATGGTATAGCTAACTTAAGTCAAATAAAGTGGAACACTTCATAATGATAAAAAGGGTTTTTTTTAAATTCCAGTGCAATCAACATACAGTGTCATATTGGTTTAAGGTGTACAATACAGTCATTCAATAATTCCATACATCACTCAGTGCTCACCACAGTAAGTGTATTCTTAATCCCCGTCACCTGTTTCACCCATCCCCTGGACCCCCCCTCCCCCCATAGCCATCTGTCTGTTTGCTGTAGTTAAGAGCCTGTTGATCTGTCTCTTGTTTCCTTTGTTCATTTGCTTTGTTTTTTATATTCCACATATGAGTGAAATCATATCATATTTATCTTATTCTGACTTATTTCACTTAGCATTATACTCTCTAGATCCATCCATGTGGGTGCAAAAGGCAAGATTTCATGCTTTTTTATAGCTGAATAATATTCTGCATGCACGCGCGCATGTGTGTGTGTTCATTAGTCAATAGACTCTTAGGCTGCTTCCATAATTTGGCTATTGTAGATAACGTTGCTATAAACATAGGGGTGAATATATCTTTTCAGATTAATGTTTTTATATTCTTTGAGTTAATACCCAGTAGCTAAATTACTGGCCCACAGGGTAATTCTATTTTTAATTTTCTGAGGAACCTCCATCTTGCTCTGCACCGTGGCTGCACACCCTGCATTCACATTGCCACCAACAGAGCATGGGGTTTCCTTTTGTTCCACATTCTCGCCAACCCTCGTTTCTTGTGTTTTTGCTTTGAGCTGTTGTGAGTGGTGTGAGGAAGTATCTCACGTGGTTTTGATTTGCATTTCCCTGATAATGAGTAATATTGTGCATATTCTCACGTGTCTGTTGGCCATCTGGACGTGTTCTGCCCATTTTTTAATTGGATTGTTCGGGGGGAGGTTGTGTGTGTTGAGTTGTGTAGATTCTTTATATATTTTGGATACTACCCCTTAATCAGATATGTCATTTGAAAATATCTTCTCCCATTCAGTAGGTTGCTTTTTTAATTTTATTATTTCCTTTGCTGTGCAGCATTTTTTATTTTGATGAAGTCCCAAAAGTTTATTTTTGCTTTTTCCTCCCTTGCCTCAGGAGACATATCTAGGAAAATACTGGTAGAGCTGATGTCATAGAAATTACTGGCTGTGCTCTCTTCTAAGATTTTTATGGTTTCAGGCCTCACATTTAGATCTTTAATCCATGTTGAGTTTATATTTGTGTATGGTATAAAAAGTGGTCCAGTTTCATTATTTTGCATGTCACTGTCCGGGTTTCTCAACACCATTTGTTGAAGAGACTGTCTTTTTTCCATTGCATATTCTTGCCTCCTTGGTCAAAGATGAATTGGCCATATAATGATGGGTTTATTCTGAGCTCTCTACCTTGTCTCTCTGTGTGTCTATTTTTGTGCTAGTACCATTACTGTTTTGATTAGTATAGTTTTGTACTATATCTTGTAATCTGGGATTATGACGCTCCTCACTTTATTGTTCTTTACAAGATTGCTTTAACTATTTGGGGGGTATTTTGTGGGTCTATACAAATTTTAGATTGTTTTAGTTCTGTGAAAAATGCCGTTTGATAGAAATTGCATAAAATCTGCAGGTTGCTTTAGGTGGTATGGACATTTTAACAATATTTGTTTTTTCAATCCATAAGCGTGGAATGTCTTTCCATTTGTGTTGTCTTCAATTTCTTTCATCAGTGGTTTATAGTTTTCTTACATCAATGTTTTGTAGTTTTCACCTCCTTGGTTAAGTTTAATCCAAGGTATTTTATTATTTTCAGTGCAGTTGTAAATGAGACTGTTTTCTTAATTTCTTTCTGCTACTTCATTATTAGTCTATAGAAATGAAACAGATTTCTGTATATTGATTTTGTATCCTGTGATCTCACTGAATTTATTACTTTAGTAGTTTCCTGGTGGAGTCTTTAGGGTTTTCTGTATATAGTATCATATCATCTGCAAATTGTGAAGGTTTTATTTCTTCCTTACCAATTTGGATGTCTTTTATTCCTTTCTCTTGTCTGATTGCTGTGGCTAGGATTTCCAGTACTATGTTGAATAAAAGTGGTGGGAGAGGACATCCTCATCTTATTCCTGATCTTAAGAGAAAGCTCTCAGTTTTTCACTATTGAGTATGATGCTGGCCATGGGTATCTTATATATGGTTTTTATTATGTTGATGTATGTTCCCTCTAAACCTAATTTGTTGAGGGTTTTTAGCATGAATGGATGTTGTACTTTGTCAAATGCTTTTTCTGCATCATTTGAAATTATCATATGGCTTTTATCAGTGTGATACACTGGGTTGTCAGTACTGAGACCACTCCTGAATCCCAGAAACAAGTTCCAGTTCATTGTGGTACGTGATTTTTCAAATGTATTGTTGGATTTGGTTTGCTGGTATTTTTTGAAGATTTTTACATCTTTGTTCATCAGAGATATTGGCCTGTTGTGTTCATTCTCTCTCTCTCTCTCTCTCTCTCTCTCATCGTGTCTTTATCTGGTTTTGGTATCAGGGTGGTGCTGGCCTCATAGAATTATTTTAAAAGCTTTACTTCCTCTTCTTCTGGAATAGTTTGAGAAGAATAGGTATTAACTCTCCTTTAAATGCTTGAGGAATTCACCTGTGTAGCCATCTGGTCCTGGACTTTTGTTTGCTGGAAGTTTTTTGATTACTGATTCAATTTCATTGTTGGTAATCAATCTGTTCAAATTTCCTATCTCTTTCTGATTCAGTTTTGCGTGGTTATAGGTTTCCAGGAATTTATTTCATTTATTCTAAGTGGTCCAATTTGTTGGCATATAAGTTTTCATAATATTCTTTTATAATCCTTTTCCCCCCCGTGTATCATTGGTTTCTCCTGTTTCCTCTCTGTTACTTTGATGAGTCTGGCTAAGGGTTTATCAATTTTGTTGATCTTTTCAAAGAACCAGCTCCTGCTCTCATTGATCTAATGTACTGATTTTTTAGTTTTTGTTTTGCTTATTTCTGCTCTAATCTTTATTATTTCCTTCTTTCTACTGGTTTGGGGTTTTGTTTGTTCTTCTTTTCTAGCTCCTTTAGGTGTCAGTTTAGGTTGTTTAATTGATATTTCTCTTGCTTCTTGAAATAGGCCTGTATTTCTATTAACTTCCCTCTTAAAAAACAGCTTTTGCTGCATCCCAAAGATTTGGGAGTGTTGTGTTTTCATCTTAATTAGTATCCATATATTTTTTATTTCCTCTTTGATTTCCTTAAAAGGCTTTGAACATATCTGTTAGATCCATCTGGTCCAGTGTATCATTCAAAGCCACTGCTTTCCTTGTTGATTTTCTGTTTGGATGAGCTGTCCATTAATGTCAGTGGGGCGTTAAAGTCCCCTACTATTATTGTATTACTGTGGATTACTTCCTTTATGTTTGTTATTAATTGCTTTATATATTTGGGTGCTCCCATGTTGAGTGAATTAATATTAACAATGGTTATGTCTTCTGGTTGGACTGCTCCCTTTGTAATTATAAAGTGTCCTTCTTTGTCTCCTGTTACATCATTGTTTTAAAGTCTACTTTGTCTGGTATAAATATTGCTACTCTGGCTTTCTTTTGACATCTGTTAGATTGGTAAATGTTTCTCCATCCCCTCACTTTCAATCTGCAGGTGTCTTTAGGTCTGAATGAGTCTCTTGTAGGCAGCATAAAGATGGATCCTACTTTTTTTTTTTTTAATCCATTCTGTCATCCTATGACTTTTGATTGGAGCATTTAGTCCATGTACAGTCAAAGTAATTATTGATAGGTATGTACTTAACTGCCATTTTGTTACTGTATTGTGGTTGCTTTTATTCTTTTCTGTCTCTTCCCTTGCTTCTCTTGGGTGCTGACTTTCTTTAGTGATATAGTTGGATTTCCTTTTCTCTTTCTGCATATCTGTTACTGCATTTTGGGTTTTGATTACCATTAAGTTTATATGTAACGTCTTCTGCATATAGCAGTCTGTATTAAGTTTATGGTCTCTCAAGTTGTTACCCATTCTAAAGCCCTAAATTTTTACTCCGCTCCCCTCCACATTTGGGGTATATAGCTCATACTTTACATCCTTTTATTTTCTGAAACTCTTGACTGATTTTTATAGATATACTTATTTTTATTGCTTTTGTGCTTCCTACTTTTCTTATTCCCACTTACGGTCTTTTCTTTCTGCTCAAAGAGTCCCCTGTAACATTTCTTTCAGGGCTGGCTTAGTGGTGATGACTTCCTTTAACTTGTTTTTCTGAGAAACTCTTTGTCTCCTTCTATTCTTAAAATAGCCTTGCTGGAGAGAGAATTCTTGGCTGTAGATTTTTTTTCCCTTCAGCATTTTGAATATATCATTCTACTGCCTTATGGCCTGGGAAATTTCTGCTGAAAAATCAGCTGCTAGCTTTATGGGGTTTCCTTTGTATGTATCTGTTTTCTTTTCTCTTGCTGCTTTTTAAAATGTTTCTTTATCACCACTTTTGGCCATTTTAATGGCTATGTGTGCTATGTGTCTCCATGTGGACCTCCTGAAGTTGATTTTGTTGGGGGCTCTCTGCCTCCTGGATCTGAATTTCTGTTTCCCTTCTCAGATTTGGGAAGATTTCAGCTATTATTTCTTCAAATACATCTTCTGCCCCTTTTCCCCCTCTCTTTTCCTTCTGGGATGCCTATAACGTTAATATTCTGCTCAATGGTGCTGTTGCAGTCCCTGAATCTATTTCCATGTTTTATTATTTCTCTCTCTCTCCTGTTCAGCTTGATTGCTTCCCATTACTCTGCCGTCCAGCTCACTGATCCATTCTTCTGCCTCCCCTACTCTACTATTTATTCTCTCTGGTGTATTTTTATTTTAATTATTGGGTTTTTCATCCCTAATTGGTTCTTTTTTCATGTGTTCTGTGTCTTTGTAGAAGGTCTTGCTGAGTTCCTCCACTCTTTCGCGAGTCCAGTGCGTGTCTTTATGACCGTTACTTAAAATTCTGTTAGGCAAGTTGCTTATCTCCATTTCATTCGGCTCCCTGTGATGCTGTTCTGTTCCTTCATTTTGTACATATTCCTTTGCCTCCTTATTTTGTCTCCCTGTGTCTGTGTATTAAGAAAGTCAACTATATTTTCTGCTCTTGAAGGCAGTGGCCTGTGAAGGGCAGGTCCTGTGTGCCTGCAGAGCAGTGTCCCCTGTTCTCCAGAGCCTGGCGCTTCAGGGGGTTCTTCCTGTGTTGTGTGCACCCTACTGTTGTGGCTGCTCTGTGTTTGCCTTTGGTCCAGTTGCCTGTAGTGGCTCTCTTTGCCTAGGTGTGGGCAGTGATTGATCCCTGTGTTGTAGGTGGGCCGGTCTGGGGCCGACTGGGGCTTGAACTGAGTCAGATCAGGCATCTGTCAGAGAGGCATTAGCAAGAGACCGCTTGAGGTGATTTCCTGTGTGTTGTCCCCTGAGGACCTTTCACTGGTGGGCGGGGCTTGCAGTTAGACCAGATGCTGCCACAGTGGGACTGCTGTATGTGGTTTTCTTACCCTCTCCTTGGGGCTGGAGTCAGTTTGGTGTGGCCCTGGGCTCCAGCAGGGGTGCCTGCACACTGCCAGGTTGTGGCTCTGCGTGGGTGGGCTTCTGCCGAGAGTGGGGCCACAGGACCCCTGGAGGCCAGGGACACGGTGCCATCACAGCCAGTGCGGGTCTGCGGTGGGAGGGAAGACTCACTGAGACTGAGGTGGGTGCGGTTTGACTGCACCTGCCCGGAAGCAGGATGGAGAGAAAAGTCAGCAAGAAAATTCTGAAATTGCCATGTGTTTTGAAATGAAGAAATAACTTCTAAATTACTGCTCTACTTGCAGTGCTCAAATGAAAATGAGTGTGTGGGAAACCTTATTTTCAGGGCAGGGCAGCCCATTGACACCCACGGCGCGTCCCGGCGCCCACTGGCCTCGCCCACCCACCAAGGATGCGTTGAGAAAGGGTAACTCATTCTGCTCGACTGATCGGCTTAATCTATTTCTACACCAGCGTCTCTCTGTCTTCATTATTTTCGTTTTATGGCGTTTTGAAAGCAGGCGGGGTGAACCCTCTCTTACTGCTCTCTTTCATCTACATTATCAAGGCCATCCACACACATCTGCTTTTCAGAAATTTAAGATCGGTTCCTCATGCTCTAGCTTGTTTTTGAAAAAGCATTGTACTGGAAAAATCATCATTAGCAACGTCATTCGCATCTGTTGAGGATTGGAAAGAGTAGAAGGAGGGAAATGGTGCAGCCAGGCCTGGCCTCACGGAGGTGCAGGAGGAAAGACACTGAAAGTGTCCTGATAGGAAGATTCTGCAGGTCAAGTGCTCGAGGCGTTTGGGGGGAGTATTAGGTAACTGAAGTTATTTTCTTTGATGACCTAGCTGCCCAAGGCGGGATGCCCCTGCCCCTCCCCGGGCCTCTGTGCATACTGCTGAGCCGTAAGGGGCTTACCTAAGGAAAGGCAAGCGAGACTTATGTCCCTGAGCTATGGTTTTTTCCTCTCTCTTTGATGTTTCATTTTATTTTTTTTTATCTAAATCATGGTTTTGGTTTGTTAGAGGAAATGAAATCAATCTATTGGTTTTCCTTGTATACAAGCAAATGAGTAGGCTCATAATTATACTTCTTGGAGCTATTACTTGACAGATCATTACAGCTTTAAAAAACTCATTTCCACTGGAGCTAGCAATTAGTTCCATTAAAATTGTTTTACTTATGTAAATAGTCATTGAAAATGTCTTCCTTTATGTAATATAAATTATAACAAGAAGCGTACAAGATTTAAGTAAAACAATGACATTTACCAAGGAAAATATAAGAAGACTAGAATAAATAGGAAAATATGTCCTAGACAGAAATATTCTATGTTGTACCAATCTCTAAATCCAGTGAAATCTCAGTAACTCTAATCTAAAACATCCCTGTATTCATAAAAAGCCCCAACAAATCTCTATCTAAAATATTCATCAAAAGCCTCAACAAATAAAGCAATAAATGTAATCTAATACATCCCTGTATTCATAAAAAGCCCCAGCAAATCAATAATAAAAATGTCAGCAATGAAACAAATATTAACACAACATATTAATAGGAAATTCTGCAATGAAATACAGATGACCAATAAAAAAATGAAAAGAAGCTTAAATTCATTAATAGGGTGTTCCAAGGTAAATATACAAGGGGTCATTGCAGAATTATTATCCTTTTAAAAATAAAAAGAAACTGGGGCACATGAGCGGCCCAGTCGGCTGAGAGTCTGATTTCAGCTCAGGTCATGATCTCACAGTTTGTGGGTTCAAGCCCCACATCAGGCCGAGTGGTAAGGGGCTTACCTAAGGAAAGGCGTCAGCTGTGCTGACAGCTCATAGCCTGGAGCCTGCTTCGGGTTCTGCCTCTCCCTCTCTCTCCCCCACTCATGCTCTGTCTCAAAAATTAATAAAAACATCAAAAAAATGTTTAAGTTAGAAGAAACAAGTCTCAATTGTGAAATAGTTAAGTATATTAGAGTAGCTCACATTAAATAGTGGTTAAAAATGAGACAAATAAATAAAATGATTTCAAAGAAACAAAACTATTTTCTTTAAACAAGTATGTCAGAATCTATATCCAAATAGTGTTTTTCCCCTGTAATTCCCTTGGCAAATATAAACATTTTTAAATTTTTTTTAAAATTTGTTTATTTTTGAGAGAGAGCACAAGCAGAGGAGAGGCAGAGAGAGAGCCACAGACTCAGAAGCAGGCTCTCCACCTTCACCACATATTTTAAAAAAAAAAACATTTTTTTAAAAAACTAAAAAGGAGCACCTGGGTGGCTCAGGTGGTTGAGTGGCCGACTTCAGCTCAGGTCATGATCTCACGGTTTATGAGTTTGAGCCCCACATCCGGCTCTCTGCTGTCAGCACAGAACCCACCTCAGATTTTCTGTTCCCCCTCCTCCTTCTGCCCCTGCTTGCCTGCTCTCCCTCTCGCTCTCTCTCAAAAATAAATAAAACATTTTTAAAAACCCAATGAGATAGATTTATATTTATTGATCCAGAAATACCCATGATACATATTTTTTTAAAGAACCACGTTGCAAGAAATGCAATATTATCACTTTTATGTTAAAATAATAACAGATAATGGTGTGTGTGTGTGTGTGTGTGTGTGTGTGTGTGACTCTGAAGAAGATACAGAGAGCTGACACTATGTTCTTAAAGGGAGCAAACTAGGAGCAGACAGATGATAGCATTCTCCACTTGCTACTTTATTCACTTCTGTACAGCTTAAATGTGTTCAAAAAAGACAGCTCCCTCTATCTGTTATGTAATTAGAAAAACAGAAATGCTAGTATGCAGGACGTAGCAGCCTCGTTAGAGTTATCTGCCCGCTAACTCAGGTTGAGTAGCTCTATTCTTTTCCGGTTCTATTCAATATTCCTATTTTTATCTCCTAGTTTATACCTTCATGGGTGTGCGTTTCTCATATTGCTACATGTTAAAGTAATCCCTGTACCTCTATAATATTCCGTATTCTGAATAAGCCATAATTTTATTCTTCTTCTATTGTTGAACATTAACAACCTTGGAAGACCACCATCGGCATAACTTTTCTCGTGGTTTTGAATTCTTTCCCTGGGATAAAATTCTTGAAGTTGTATTGTTGAAGGATATGAACAGATGTGCCCTTTTTTTTTAAGTTTATTTATTATTGACAGAGAGACAGAGCTGAGCATGGGAGAGGCAGAGAGAAAGACACAGAATCCGAAGCAGGCTCCAGGCTCTGAGCTGTCAGCACAGATCCCGATGCGGGGCTCAAACTCACGTATAGCAAGATCGTGACCTGAGCCACAGTCAGATGCTTAACTGACTGAGCCACCCCGGCGCCCCCGGATACGTTCTTGGTAACATGCTCCCCATGTTCCAGTGGAAGTACAAGCCGTGCAAGCCAGACGGTCCCCCCTGCTCCGCCTGCCCTTGCAGACCCCCCACCGAGCCCCATCGTGTTGATTCTGAGAACTCTTCCACTCTCTTGGCTGCAAACCTCAGTCATAGATTATTTCTCTTCGAAAAACTCCTTCAATACCTTTAGGGTAATCATGTTTTCTTAAAAAACAGAAACGACACAAATGTTAAAAACATGCACTACTTTTATGTCTTCTGAAACGTTAACCTAATAAGACTGAACTCTGCCTCCCCGTTATGCTTACATATTATTTTAGCAGCTGAAAATCAGAACTAATTTACCCAATAAAATAGGTAACCTAGATTGTTACGATACGCCTGTTCCCCTGCGAACGCAGCAAATCTATTTTAATTTGGATGCAGAAAACGTGCCTTGTATAGTTGGAATTTCCTGAGTTGGCGTCCACCCTGCGCTGGTCTATGTGCGTCTGGAAACCGCAGTGCGCGATGTTGCCGGCAGGTGGCGGAAGAGGACCACATCCCAGCCCGCCGCCCGCTTCCCCCGACCCCTCCCCGCGCCACCCCGTGTGGGCGGGGACGTCCAAGGACACGAGCAGCCACTCTCACGCCTTTGGGAGTCCGCCTCCTCTGGCGTCTCCAGCAGCAGAGGGGTTTCGCGTGGATCCTCAGTGGTCCCCAGCCGAGGCCAGGCCCGGGCTTCCCCTCCCAGGCCTGAGACCCCCTTCTCCCAGTGCCTCGCTGGCTGCAGGTGCGGCGCGCTCTCCCCCAGCCCTGGGGGAATTTAGGAAACTACCTGGCAGGAGGGTAGGATCAAGTTCTGCGCCAGACAGGACTTTCCCCTATTTGGGAGGAAAAACACCTAAGACATTAAATCGTTTACAAGGAGGCGTGTGAAGTGCACACAATTCCTAGTTGGTCTTCCTTGCTTTCAAATCAAGAAGAAAATTATATATATATAATTTATATTATATATTATTTATATTATATAAAATATAATTTTAAGCCCCCCTTCATATCTCACCCACCCTGTAGGGAACCCCTTTCCACCCATGAACACTGAGCCCAGGACCACGTCTGTGCCCAGTTCCCTCCAGCCTGGAACGTTTACTCCAGTAATTCCTCAGGGGCCTCAGAGGCGGTGTCAGCCCGGGACTAAACTGCGCTACGACCCAAAGACGCCCGGCCGGCATGGGGGCCCTGCTGGCGTTGGCCTCAAGGCCCCCCAGGGCCCGGATAGGCGTGGGCACTCTTACGTGGTTCCCTTAGAGACAAATTGTTCTCCAAGTAAACATGCCGGAACAGCCGAGTCAGTAAACAAATGTTTACTTTCCAAGAAAATGATCTCAGGTTTTATTTTAAGAAGGCAGGGAGGTTTTCCTCACTTGCCAGATGGTGGAGATCAAACTTTGCTTATGGCTCAGAACAACGTTAGCTCTTGTCTTTGACATCATCACGGGGCACCCCCCTCCCACCGTTCTCTTAGTGCGTGTTGGAGCCAACTCAGCGTAAGAGCATCTGAGATGTTTCCCTCCTCACGAACGCTTCCTTCAGGAACCCAAAAACTGGGCTCCCTTAACTCTGAAGTGTCATCTTGTAAGGATTAGATTCTTCCCTTCCTCCTGAGAAGGGGGGAGCCGGATTGTCCGGTTTACATGAGAAACCACGGGGGGGAGGGGCTGTGCTTCTCCGTGTAGCCGCGGATCTCACGCAGCCGAAGGCGTGGTGCCGGTGTGAAGACCCCATGAGCTACAAGGGGTCATCGGGCTTGTCAATGACAGTCACAGAACGGCGGCCCCACCCAAGGGTCCAGCTACAGGACTAACGAGGGGAATTTGTCCTTTTCTGCCCAATCTGGACCCAAAAAGGCTTTGTTTCCGCTAAAACAGCATTTATAGGGCTGGTTATTGGGTGTAATTGGCTCCCCCACATGGGACCCGGTCACCGTGGTGAACTTTCATTTCTCCCTTTTGCGTGAGGCAACTGTGAGACTAGGGTTAATTCGCCTCCACAAAATCGGTCAGGCAAATTCTTACAAGGCCAGGCAATGAAGCAATGCTTCCGGGGGTTGCGGCAAATATTTCTCGGGAGAAAAATTGAAATATCGGGGGCCTCCCAGGCCAGGAACATTCTACTGCCCTCTGGGTAGACAGACGGTATTAGGTCTGCAGTTCAACTAGATACTTGAAGCACGGCGACCAGAGCATTTCTGACCGTCGGCGGCGCCGACCACACCGCTGCCCCGGCGCAGCTCTGCCGGGGGGGGTGGAGTGAATTCTGAAAATGGCACGTGCCTGATAGTCATGATTACTGTCATCATGTCCTCACTTTATTCTTGCTACCAAGTGTCAATGAGGCCAGATAGGCAGTTCTTCAGTGACAGCCCCCAAGGAAAATGGCCCTGTGTTCCTGCCCTAAGAGAGAACCATTTGGAATTTACTCTTCCATCAAGAGGACCAAATACTGAAACTCATTCTCTTCTCCCAGCGTGTCCCAGGGCAGAAAAGAACGACTGGAAGATGAAGGAGAAAGGACAGTGCTCCAAAATTGGACACATAAATGGAATACGACTTGGCAGTGAGAAGGAATGAAATCCTGCCATTTGTAGCAACGTGGATGGACCTGTAAGGAATTATGCCGAGTGAAATAAGTCAGTCAGAGAAAGACAGATATCACACGTTTTGGCTCATATGTGGATCTTGAGAAACTTAACAGAAGACCATGGGGGAAGGGAAGGGGAAAAATAGTTACAGAGGGAGGGAGGCAAACCATAGAGACTCTTAAATACAGAGAACAAACCGAGGGTTACTGGAGGTGGTTGGGGAGAGGGGAACGTGGGTGACGGGCATGGAGGAGGGCACTTGTTGGGATGAGCACCGGGTGTTGTAAGTAAGCGATGAACCTCAGGAATCTACTCCCAAAACCAAGAGCACACCGTACACACTGTATGTTAGCCAACTTGATGATAAATTGTATTGAATTTTATATATTATAAAAAAACAAAAACAAAATTGGACCAGTAAAGGAAGAAATCCTCCCAGCAATCAAGCTTCATGCTAGGCTGACAGCTTGCAAACTCATTAGAGACCGCAAGAACTCCTTGGGCACGTGATTGCAGGGCACCCTGAACTCACAGGGCTGTACCAAGAGGAAGAATGGTCTTTGATGTCACTAGGCAGTTCTAGTGTTTATCCAGACTGGGCCCCCGGTAGAGCCGTGCTGGGCACAGAGGAACAGGAGCCGGAGGGCCGGAGGGCAGCAGAGACCCACGTCAGCATGGAGGCCATTCTCACCGCCACACTGGGCCCACGACGTCCTGTTGGTGTATATTGGAAACGAATGACGACCCGCATCAGAAATTCACGGCACCATTTGCAATGTGTTGTGTGTCATGTTCAAAGTCACCGCGAGAAACCTGTGTCCAGCTCTCGCACCAGAGCGTGGAGGTCAGCCGTTCTCGACCCCCACGCTGGTTTTTAGAGGCTTGTGATCTGTGAATCCGTGGGTGCTGGTGCAAGAAAGGACTCCGTTGGGGGCATCTGTCTCACCCTTGAGGCAGAGCCTCTGGATCCCAGCTCGGGGACAGCTCAGGTGAGCTGAGCAGCAGCTGGCGTTTCCCGGTTTTCTGCCGGACTGCCCTGCGTCCCATTTCCCCTATCTCCTCCCCACGCCTCTCTCCAGGCCCCTTCTAGCTTCCGCTGAGCTTTTTCTTTCTCCGCAGCCATCCAGCCAGCCTCAGCGCTGACCCTCTGGGCGCCTCCAGCCCACACCTGTCCCTCCGCACCTGTGTCTCTTGCCTCTGACTCCTCCCCCATGTTCCTGCACAGCGAAGCACCTGCCGGAGACCCAACCATATTAGGGCACTTGGCCTTGTCTCCTCTTTGTGTCTGTGAGCTCTGCCGGTCAGGACTCTATATTTCTATGGTCACACAGCCTCATACAGTGATGTTTCAATTTATACTTATCAGTAACAACAGCTAACGTGACTACCATGTGTCAGGTGCTCTGTTACGCACAGGACATACATCGCTTCCTAAAAGATACAAGGAAGATTTCTTTATCCCTACTTTACCAAGGAGGAAACCAAGGCCCCCAGAGCAAGTTAACTAAGTTGCCCAAGGTCACACCATCTGTTTGGATCTAGAAACTTGAACTTGACTCTTCCTGCATATGGAGAGTCCTCACCCCTCAGGTGCTGCTTTACTGGTCCATGGACCAGACGCCTGTGGAATCCGTCAGAAACTGAGTGCTCCTCTGAGCCTTCCACCTCAGTACCCCTTGGGGGGCAAGGGAGGTGGTTCAAATGACCTAATGGGGCCTTGGGACCTTTGCAAGGAATGATGGCAGGCATGTAGAGTGCCCTGTGCACCCATAAACTTGTCCTTTGCGATGCTAAAGGAGTTTTAGAGACTGGTGAGCAGCTGGGTGGGACTGGAGTGGCTGGTGAGCCTAGGAATGTGTTCCTGCCTCACAAGCCTCCTCCTGGGAGGAATTGGGGCAGCAGATTGGACGACTGCTCTCTCTCCACATCCGCCTGCTCCCCACAGAGGATACTTTTTCCTTCCTTCCTTCCCTCCTTCCTTCCTTTTCTTCTTCTCCTTCTTTCTTCCTTCCTTCCTTCCTTCCTTCCTTCCTTCCTTCCTTCCTTCCTTCCTTTCTTTCTTTCTTTCTTTCTTTCTTTCTTTCTTTCAACTGTCCAGATCTAAGGATGCATGTAGATATTTTCTTTCCCAGCTGCAGCAAGAACTGTGTGGATGTTTCAGATTCTTGGGGTTCTCGGAGCTGGGTCATGTCAACAACGCCGCCCTCTCAGGGTATTAAGGAGTATTAAAGGTTTTTATTCAGAGGATCCTCCTGCCATATGGTGAGTAAGAAATATGGTCCGCATTGGGGCCTTCCAAGTTCCAAATGTAAGCTAGCAACAGACTGCAGGGTGAATTCTCATTCAGGACTAACTGTCCAAGGCTTCTCCTGGCTTTCAGTCAATATGCTAAGTTTTTAAGAAGCATTGTCTTGTGTAATCACCAAAACCAACCCCCATGAGACAAGTATTTATTAATCGTACAAGCTGGAGTGAGTTATTAGCCTCATGGGCCTCAGTGCCCCGGTCTGCAAGATGGACGTAATAATGATTCCTGCCCCATGAGGTTGAGGCGCCAGAATTCAGTAATCCACATAAAGGGCTTAGCCCACTGCCTAAGACAAAGTAAATGCTCAAGCATTCTATGCTCTTGTCGCCATTTTATAGGTCAGGATTCTGAGCCCCAGAGGAACTTGCCTGAGTTCACAGAGCGAGATCCAACCCAAACCTCAAAGGGAAAGCGTCCAACCACTTGGCTGCACTGCTGTGCCTGCCGTCGGCTCGATGTAATAATTAATCATTTACACCATGTCTTTTGTCCCTCGTCTCTACTGTGTCTGGAGACAAACTCAGTTGGTTAGAGCCTAGGGCTGCAAAGAGCAAGGCCAGTTGATGCACCCTCACCAGCCACCCTGCAATGCACAGAAGGACAATGGAGGGGCCAAGGGGCCTGAATTACATGTAGCCATCACCGCTGTTAGAATAAAGCTTAGCTCTAGTTAGACTGATCCTGAGTCCTGGTTTGTCCAAGCCGGTCTGGATCTGTTCTAGTCTTCCTGGCGTAATTATTATTACCATTTTTTTAAATGTTTGTTTATTTTTGAGAGAGACAGAGTGTGAGTGGGGGAGGGGCAGAGACAGAGGGAGACAGAATCCAGAGCAGGCTTCAGACTCTGAGCTGCCAGCATAGATCCCAAAATGGGACTCAAGCCCATGAACCGTGAGATCATGACCTGAGCCAAAGTTGATGCTCAACCAATTGAGCCACCCAGGCGCCCGAATGTGCATGCTATTTTTGAATTAAGTTCCTGTTACTTGCACCCCAGAGGGTCCTGGTCAATGTAAGTGGGAAATGTGTTCTCTCTCTTGAAACGCTTACGTTTTGAACAACAGACATGTCATCAGCACAAAGAATGAATGTCTGCAGTGGAATTTTGGTCACGGGTGTCCGGTGGCAGTGGCCAGAGCCTCAGACGTGGGGCTGGGCATGAGAGACGCCCAGAGTCCACCTCACCTGTGACGGTCGTGCCTGCCTGATGCCAGCCCGGCTCCGAGGACTGACCTGTGGGCCCAACAGAGCTCCTCGGCTGCTGAGACGGGACCCTCCCTGTGAGGACGGTTCTCACGGACGGCCACATGGATCACCCGGGCTTATAGCGAGTGAGGGCAGCAGCCTGCACGGTAAGGACAGGGAGTGTCCCACGTGAGCACCAGCCGGGGTGGCGGCCTGTCCCAGACCCTCCGTCTCTCACCACCACCCCCCCCACTCCCCACCCCCATCTCCTGGTCCCTGCCTCAGACAGGCTGCTGCACCTGGCAGGCAGCAAGAGCCTATTTTTCTGAAAGTTAAAACTGCTCTCCCAGTGGGAGGGGGGGAGGGGTGCATCAGAGACGATCAGGTCACATACCAGACCAATCTTCTTCTTGTTCTTTTTTTTTCCTTTTTCTTTCTTCCTTTTTTAATATGAGTGGCTGTCGTTCTTGTTTTCTTTGAAAGAAGATCGCTTTCTGACGGCAGAGAGATGGGGCTCCTCAACGGCCCCTCTCGGTGGGTGGGATCCGGGGAAGAATTACAGGGATGAGAAACAAAATCAAATCCCAGAGGACTGAAAGAATCCTTCCCACATGAGCATCAGTTACGTTCGTTAATGGCTCACAATTGAGTTCAGGCTCATTTTGGGGATCCGTGGGATTGTTTTACTTCTTTATAATTTTTTAACTTTTAAAAAATGTTTACTTTTGAGAAGGAAGGAGAGACAGAGCACATGCAGGGAAGGAGCAGAGAGATGGAGGGAGACACAGCATCCGAAGCAGGCTCCAGGCTCTGAGCTGTCGGCATAGAGCCTGACCTGGGTACCGAACTCACGAACTAGACTCTGGCAAGTTCAAGGCCAGGCAGAGTCTAGTTCACTGCCGTCCGGGTTCTTGGTGGTGGGCCTCTCCCTCACACACCTGCCTGAAATGTTTGTCCTGTTGTTGTTTTTTAAAGCATATTTATTTATTTTGAGAGAGAGAGAGATTGAGAGAGAAAGAAAGAGAGAGGGAACATGCACACACATGAACAGGGGAGGGGCCAAGAAAGAGGGAGAAAGAGGATCCCAAGAATCCCGGACTGTCAATGCAGAGCCTGATGCAGGGCTCGAACTCACAAACAGTGAGATCATGACCTAAGACAAAATCAAGAGTCGAGCACTTAACGGATGGAGCTCCCCAGGCGCCCGTGTCATATCATCTTGTAATAACTATCTTCCCCTTGCTCTGAAAGAACAGCACTCCGGTTGTGCTCATCGTGAATTGCTGTTGCTCGCAACAGAAAGACCCTTGGAAGGACATCTGTTCTTGATGACAGGAGAAAGGAAGCAAAGTCTGTTCCCAGCGTTTGTCACCTCCCTTTCCTGTCCCCGTGCCTCACGGTGGCTGTGTGCGGGCGTCTCACCCAGGCGGGACTCTTGGGTGCCATAAAGGAACTTGTCAACGTTTCATGTTGGCGGTTCCTGCCCCGGGCTCTAAGGGAAGCTCTAGGGTAACGTCCGCCAGGGTCAGAGCGCCGCGGCAAAACCGCAAAGCAGTGCTCTAGTTCTGCCCGGAGCACCCTTGCACATCTGCTTCGTTACAAGACATAATAATAATAACCAAAAGGAGCATTCCAAACATAAAGATAAGAAAAACAAACCTCCCTGGTTCCCATAAGATTAAAGTCCTACAGCTTCGCACGTACTACAAACATTAAGATAAAGTCTGTAACTTTCTGGAATGCCTTTTGTCATGATGATTTGTAACTCTTTATGTAAAAAATATATATATATAACCCAGCACCAAATGTTCCTTCCCTGGACACTCTCCTTTTTTTTTTTTTTTTTTTTTTGTAAAAATGATGTATCCGGGCAGCTCTCTTAACTTGGGGTCAAATAAGACTCTCTTCCTTTCTCTTTAAAATTAAAAAAAAAAGGGGTGCCTGGGTGGCTCAGTCGGTTAAGCCTCCGACTTCAGCTCAGGACAGATCTCACGTTCATGAGTTCGAGCCCCACGTCAGGCTCTGTGCTGACAGCTAGCTCAAAACCTGGAGCCTGTTTCCGGTTCTGTGTCTCCTTTTCTCTCTGCCCCTCCCCCTCTCATGCTCTGTCTCTCTCTGTATCAAAAATAAAAATAAAACATTAAAAAAATTAATTTAATTTAATTTAATTAAAAAAAAATTTGTTCGATTTGCGTCAACAGGTGTCAGACCAGGCAAAGCCTGAGCCGTGCAATGTTAGCGGCTGGCGGCCGCTATCATCTTCATGACAGCCTTAACTTTGCCACCTTGGAATTGGAAAGTGAAAGTCTCCCTTGGAGAGAAAATCACCCAGGGGATGAGCCCTTTCGGGTGGACATGGGACAAAGAAGGGACTGAGGAACCCCAAACTCTGGGAGTCGTCGAAGAAGTCATGCTTTGTGCAGTGGATTCAGGCAGAGTGGCTTTATTTTCTTTCTCCACCTGTAAGAGGAGCCAGTGGACACCCTCTCTGTCCAACAAGAGAACCTGAGAGACGCTCATCGTGGAAGAGAAAATCGCACAAGGCTGATACCTTCATTTACGGTTTAAGTAAGACTCTGTCTCCTGGAATAATCATGTTCTACAGCCAATGCAACAAATATCTTCTCCTATTACCCACACACATTACAGCCTTTAAAGAGGATTCAACAAGATCTTATATTAAACTATGAATAGTAAAGGGAAGTTGTAAGAAATAGAATATATACAGGTTTAAACTTGAGCAAGATCTTCATTCCATCTTTCTAGCCACACTGTTTATCATGCTCCTTAAATGTAACACATACCTAGTATATATAGAGAGATGTATATAATGAAAATGTATATGAGAACATAAATATTCTGAATCTTCTTTATCTCTGCCGAGCAAGGAATTTTCAACAGAGTATTTCCATTTTTCAGGAACTTCCATCAACAATTATTCAACCTTCGACCTTGGAGACGATCGTCACTTATACTTCTAAAAGTTAAGTGTAAAGAAATATGTCTAAAATTTCTGATTTCCAGGGTTAAACTTACGAAGTCAACACCTTAGCAGCAGACACCTTACACCTGACAGTATGGTTGTAAAACCAAGGAAGAAAGATGTGATTCTGTCAATTGACTTAACCACAGATGGCGAAAGTCTGGCACAAATGTAATTATTCTCTCCCCGGGGCCATAATGGTGGCCTCCACCCATCAGCGTTCCCACTGAGCCTGGTGAGGCCTCAGCACCCCCTCCCATGCAGCGCTCCAGGAAGGCGCTAGGAAGCTGCTGGTAATGGCATCCAAGTTACCACCTGTATCTGTGGTATTTTGGTTGCAAACTACAGGGTCCTCTGGCTAATTTATGCAAAAGGAGCTTTAGGAATGGTTACCAACAGCTCATAATATCACTGGGAGGACTGAGTATACAGCCTGAACTTAAAAGACTGTGGGCGAAGCTCCATGCCTCTGCCATAATCAGGAAGCTTGTGGGTCGACCAGCTGTCCGATCCCTGCTGGCCTTAGGAGAACAAAAACCACTGTGTTTGCCAGATGGTCCATTCTCCTGACACCAGGCCAACCACTGGTTGTGCCCATTCACTCCTTCATGGTCACATCGGTGCACCTGCTTGATGGCTGTGAGTCATCGGAGGAGGTCTAAGAAGGGGAGTGTGCACAACACTGTCACCGGTCTCCCACCTCCGAGCAGAAGGCACGCAGAAGAGGGCATGATCGGAGTTCTGCCTCACCATCTCAAGATGGATCTGTGGCGGCAGATACAGGAGGGAAGCGCAGGATGAGGAGAAAGAACGGTAAGATACAGAAATGGGAACTGGGCGGTGTTCATCCAATGCCATCCAGGAGACAAGGCGCCCAGCTGTCCAGTCCTCCCCACGTGTAAACCCTAACAAGAGAGAGAGACTCTGGGCGATCGGCCATCCCAGTTCACCAGGACCCAGGGTTCCTGGACAGGAAGCTGGCAGTGCCGACACTGGCGAAGTCTCTGGCAAACCAGGATGAACTAACTCAATGACACTAACCACTGCCATCAGCCAACTAATCCCTTGGTTCAGATCTTACTCTCACCAAGCAAATTTCTGGTATAATTAGCCTCCCCAGGGATGTAGGAGATAATGCCCCCAAATCATTTAGCACAATGTCAGGCACGTGCCAAGCACTGAATAAATGCTTACTTTTTTTAGATTTTTGAAGTTCGTTTCACTTTTAAATATGTCAGCCAGCTAACCCAAATGTCTCGTTTTTGTTGACAAGTTTTTCTTCCTCTTTGTACATTAGCAGATTTCCTTTCTGATTTCTATTTTTCTGTTGCGGTTTTGCTTCGTATGAGACGGTTCTCAGAGACAGGTCTTCCTTGGGTGCCTTCTCGGTTGGCCTCTGGACCTCAACACCACGCCTCGGGGCCAGGCCCCTGCCCACTCTCTCCGAGACGCCAGTGGGCAGCTTCTGGGCTCTTGAGTTATCCCCTTACTTTGGCGCCCTGCATGGCCATGCCCTGTGGCCTCCATGGGCGTCTCTGATATTTCTTTGTTAAGGTAATGTAGTGAAGAGAGGAGGCGTGGGATCTATAGCAGTGAGGGGTCCCCGTGAAGACAAGTCCCCTCCTCCCGGACTGGGGGGGTCTGCCTGCCCCCGCTGCGGAGCCTCCAGCAGCCCCGCCTCTCAGGCTGCACCCCCTGCCCCGGACCTCCCCTCCTTCCGTGGCTGCCCGGCAATGGCCCCCACAGCCTCTGCGCACATGAGTCTGGGGCCTGTCGTGCCTTTTTTCTCATTCCTCCCCCTGCCGTGACACGCCCCCGTCTTTCAGGGCGTAACTCAGATGCCACAGCCTCCCCCAGGCCTGCCCTGGATTTCTTCTTCCTGTTAGAATCATTTCTTTATCATCCAGGCTCCCAAATGGCTTGAGGGGGCTGCTCTAACACCCACCCGTCAGATCTGGTTTATGTGTGAATCTGGCCTCATTCCCCACGGGATTTTAGGTTCTCCAGGGCAAACCCATGTATCGGGCATCATTCATCGTTATACGCCCAGTGCCTACGACATTTTAAAAATCTGAATTGGATTAACCTAGTGGAGAAAACACGTCTGGGCTGCTTGGACGACCACCCTCAGGCAGCTTCCTGTGAGTCTAGGACCCTCGGCAGAGACATCAAGGAGGGAATACCCTCACTGTCGCTTCCTTTTCTCCCTGCAGTCTCCTCCCTCTCCGTTCCAAAAATATATAAAAATATACGTGCCCCCAGTCAGATAAGTATCCCTCTGGGAACCACATGTGCAACCCTTGAGAAGCTCTGGTTTCATAGCATCATTTTAACATACAGTTTTTGGTGGGCGCCTGGTGGCTCAGTCGATTAGGCAGACGACATCAGCTCAGGTCATGAGCTCACGGTTTGTGAGTTTGAACCCCATGTTGGGCTTGTGCTGACAGCTCAGAGCCTGGAACCTGCTTCGGATTCTGTCTCCCACTCTCTCTCTCTCTGCCCTCCCCCACTCACGCTCTGTCTCTCTCAAAAATAAATAAACATTTAAAAAAGTGTTTAAATATAGTTCTTGTGATGCCATTTGCTCACACTTAAGACATAATGTTCAAAACATTGCTGAGAAATGTGTGCATTTCATACCTGAGAAGTCAGGTTTGTAATGGCCTGTGAATGTAGAAAGAGCCCAAACTACAAATCAGAACAATGGGGACTCACTGGTTTTGTGCCACTGAGCAGCCAGTTGTGTCTGAGTCTCTGCTTCCCTCCCTGGATGTGAAGGGTCGGGCAGTGATCCCCGAGTTCTCTGCAGCTCTGAAGTTCTGGGAGGTTCTGATTCCTGGATTTTACTTAGGGGTAAAGAGAAGGGAAGCTATCTTCAGATCATGGCATCTTCTACTCCATCTCTTCTGACAAGGCTGGGAAGGCTCCGGATCCAATGACATTGACACGGAAGAAGACTTGGATCCTCTGTCATAGACACAATAAGGACACACTTGTCCTGTACATCTTGAGTGTCCCCAGAGGAGGCCACCACAGTGTCTGTGTAGACACTGCCTTAGTACGTTGCTTCCTCTGCATCGGGCCGGCGGAGTCGGCGGAGACAACGGACTCGCCCCGCCCCTCCCATGCCAGATGGAGGTGACCCACCACCATGGATGTCACTTGCATAATAAATTATTTTAACACTTAAAAGATCTGGGCTCTCAATTACGGAAGAAAGGAAGACTGTCCCTCAGGGAGGCCCGGCAAGGACTGTTGATGTCGAGGGCTCTTGGGACGGAGGGTGGGTTGCTGCTGCCGAGTTACTGCTGCATCTCTTTCCCCGGTGCTGTTCTGGTCTCTGCCTCCTGGAGCTCAGACTCAGTGCCTGGGGCCTGTCTCTGTCTTGGGCCTGCGGGCTGAGCCCTTGGAACAAGACTCCGGCGTCATCTTCCAGGAGATGAATGTCTTCAGTACCTGTCGCCTCTCCTCCACTCTCATGGGACAGTTAGCTCATCAGTGAGGTGAAGGAGTTTGGATTTTATCCTGAGTCATCCACCTTCCCAAAGGGCTTTGCCTGGGAGTCGTATGTGGTCATTCCTGGATTTTCAAAAGACGATTCTGGTTATAACCCGCACATGGATTGGAGTGGGTGGCCCACAATGGGACACAGAGACATCAGTGAGGAGGTCGTCAAGGTTCAGGTGACCGGTGATGGTGGTCTGGGCCAGGACAGTGACTGTGGTGGTGGCTAGAGAGGAGATCTGAGAGGTGACTGGGAGTAGAACCCCCGAATGTGGGGCCTGAGGGCCAGCGCGAGGAGAAGGGCCCCCTCACTGGCTGCAGTGATGGGATGGGAGGCGGGGCTGCTCACTGAGACAGGAAGTGCTGTGAAGGAGCTGGCTGGAGGGGGAAGGGGGGAAGGAGAGAGGCACTGATGGGCTGTGAGGGGCAAGAAGAGAACACGCAGGCACTGGCCTCTCTCCTCTGCCTCTTCCTTCTCTTCCAGAGGCCAACTCACAATTGTGTCTCTGCTCCATGAAAGCCATCCTCCAAAACCGTTCTAGTCTCAAAGCACCTGTGAACTCGCGTCTCCGCAGCACTGGGAAGAACACTGTATTGAAGTTTGGGGATGGGCTGGATGATGACGGTGCCCCCGGATCCACCGACCTGCTGTGCAAACTTCCATGTGTCATGATGTCTCTGAGCCTCGGTCTCATTTTCTCTGATACGATACTTTTGGACCTGGTGTTGTCTAAGAAAATTCTCGAATAGGTGTCAAATATTTGAATTCTTGACGGCTCCATAATTGCCTTTGCCAAGGCTACATGGTACATGTTTCAAAGGTGGAATGGGGGGGCACCTGGGTGGCTCAGTTGGTAAGCATCCAGCTTCAGCTCAGGTCATGATCTCACATTTGTGGGTTCAAGCCCCACGTCGGGCTCTGTGCTGATGGCTCAGAGCCTGGAGCCTGCTTCTGATTCTGTGTCTCCCTCTCTCTCTGACCCTCCCCTGTTCCCACCGTCTCTCTCTGTCTCTCAAAAATAAATAAAGAACATTAAAATTTAAAAAAAAAGGTGGAACGGTATTGCCAAGCCTCACAGGCACTGGGTCCATAGCAAACAGCACGTAGTTACCCTGGCCTGGTTTTTAATGACTTCATCCGAAGAGTTCATATAGGTTGCAGTTAAACACAGAGCCAGGTTATCTGAATTCAAATCCCATTTCAGTCACTTGCTAGGTGTGTGATCGCAGCAAATCACTGACCTCTGTGCCTCAGTTTTACCATCTATGAAATGGGCTCATGAGTGCAATGACAGCAATATGAATTAATATATGTAGAGACCTGTACATATTAGATAATTACTATTTGGAATAAGTGCTCTTTAGCCTGCACTGTTTTGTCTGTAACATGAGATTACTCTATAGGGGCGCCTGGGTGGCTCAGTCGGTGAAATATCCAACTTTGTCTCAGATCATGACCTCGTGGTTCATGAGTTTGAGACCCTCATTGGACTCTGTGCTGACAGCTCAGAACCCGGAGCCTGCTTCGGATTCTCTCTTTCTGCCCTTCCCCCACTCATGCTCTGTCTCTCTCTCAAAAATAAACATTAATAAAATGAGATTACTGTAACTACTTATTAATAAGAACATGGGGGAGATTAAACAAAATCATATAATGACTTAACGCCTGCGACACGCGCCCTGCTTGTTGGTGAGCGCTCCATCCGTGTGGGTCGAAGCCGCCAGCCAGCCAGAGAGCCACAGCCAGGTCCTGCCCCCCGCTCCCTTCCAGTTTCCAGGCAGGAAGCTGAGCCCTGTGTCCTTTTTAATGTGTGTTTGTGGCAGGAGAGAAAGCAGGCACTGTGCAGTTCTTTCCTCCTGGTGTTTGATAAGCTTTTATTTAAAAATAATGCCAAGTTTTCCTTCGAGGTTCGCTTTACAAGAAGCAGCACGCGCCTCCGCTCAGCGGTCTCCATTCTCCACCAAGTTCTTGAAAGTCTGCTCCTCCCCAGGACAGTTTTAAAGCAGAAATAAGCCTGCTGGTGCACTTTCTCCTGAACCTGACATCTAGTCTCCATCTCCTGGAAACGAATAAAGGGAGAATGAAGAAAGGAGCTCATAATTATGCCCTTTTTTCCCCCTGTGTTCTTTTAAACACACTGCTCCTGGCAGAATCTGTTTTCGCCATGAAATCCTGCAACTTGGGAAAATTTAATGGCAGCACAAGCCTAGAGAAGAGTCAGAAATTGAGATTCGACCCTTGGCACAGACAAGAATGTTCCCCGGGAGGATGAGACTCCACAGACCGTTTGTTCCAGCCGTTTTCAAGTGCGAGTTCGGTGAATGAAAAAGGGAAAGCTTGAGGGATCAGAAAGGGGAACCGTATGAGATGAGTCGTGGGCCACAGCAAGGCCAGCGTGACCGGAAAGAACCGGAAAGATCGGTGGAAAGTCCTCTGCTTTTTGCTCCACCGCCCCCCCCCAGTCTCTCCGTAATTATCATGAGTCAAGGGGGATGATTTTTATTTAAGTGCACAAGAGAAGAGGAACTGCAAACTTTTCAAGTGCCTCTCAGTTTAGACCTAAGTGTACTTTCCGCCCCCCGGCCCCCTCATCTGCTGTTGTAAATTATGTGCAGAAGAAAACCAGTGACTCATGCGGCACAGGCTGGAGGAAACGTGTGGCTTCACCGGGAGGAAGGAGGGTCTGATACTGATTGCAAAAAAAAAAAAAGTGCTTCATTTTGTATCACACACTCTAGGTTCAAGTTCACTGTGGGCACAGACTTTGAAGAGTTAATAGTGAACCAAGATGGTGGAAGGGAGCGTCCTCTCTTTGCCTCGTTGGCGGCCACCTGATCTGATTTACTGTTAGTGCCAGAAAGAGCAGAGATGCGGTGCAGTGAATGATCGTGGAAGTCAAGGGCAGAAAAACTGTGAGAACATCCATTCCTAGGCCTTGTCCAATACCTGGTTTTCTCAGACTGTGTCATTCTAGGGGGTCGTGTCCCTTTGCAATAGCCAATAAAACCTTCTCGATGGCGACCGTAGGTGGATTTTGTGCTGATCTTGCTCTCCACCCTCCCCCTGCTTTGGGCAATTACCAGGGTCCAGCGGTGATTGTCTGGCCCAACCAAGCCCCACCTGACCCTCAATTACCAAGCCACTGCATTTGGTGTAAAGGGCCCCCGGGGTGGTGGGCCCTCAGGCTAACAGAGATCACCTGGACACAGACTCGAGGACTACGAGCAGCCCCTAGAAGCTTTTGGAAACCAGGAACAGATCCTTCCCTAGAGCCTCCTGAAGCAACGCAGCCCTGCAGACAGCCTGGGGTCAGCCTGGTGAGACCCATTCCAGAACTTGGCCTCCCCAACTGTAAGATACTTGTGTTCTTTTAAATTTGTGGTGATCTATTAAAGCAACAATAGGAAACTAATACTCCAGATTGCCTCCTCTCCGCCCTGCCCCGTTTTGCATCTAAGGAAACAAAGGCCCAGGGAATTTGCCACCTTTCATGAAACTGCATTGCTGGTTAACAGCGGCCGAGACAACCAGGAGCGATGTGATTACGCTGAGCACAGTCTAAGTCCTTTTATCAACTCAGAACATCAGCATAAGCTGAAGGCAGCGGCCGGCATTCTTCTCCCCATTTTACAGATGAAGAAACTGAGGCATAGTGATGTTCAAGGCACGAAGCTGGTCAGCAGTCTACCACAAGTTTGCATCCAGACATTTGAGAATGCACTCTCTCCCCTGCCAGGCCCAGAGCCACTGAGCTCCGGGGAGAGCGGTCCAATGCGCCGCCAACGCCTGGAGTTATTTAACTTTATCGCCCTGCGTCTGTACAACCCTGGCGCGGGGGAGGGGGCCGCACCTGTGGGTCATTTTGTTCCTGGGACGAAGCTGTGCTCACAGCACACCTCTGGCTGTGGCCACCACACCCCTCCAGACTCCTATCTCTCCGCACTCACCGGTCCCCCTGCTTTCGGCCTGCCAGAGGCGCCGAACAGAGACGCCAGGGACTCTGCCTTCAGGCAGCTGGTGGATTCCCTTGGGGTAAATTTGGGACCTTGAGTGTGACTTTTCCCAGTTCCGACCTCGTGGCAAGACAGTTCTAAGGCCTTGCCCAATGACTGCAGGCCGAGTGCGGCAGTCCGAGGCCGCGCAGGGAAGGGCGATCCGGGAGAACGTCCCTCCGGGACCAGCTCTGCCTGAGGGTGCTTCCGGACGGCCGGGATGCGCAGCACCTGGGGGCCCTCTGAGGCTGTGTTTTTAGAGCCAATACCATGTATTTACTCGCACTGTATATTTATTCAGGGTGCTCTGAGGAGGGGCTATGGAGGTGGGGGAGGGGGACCGCCTCGGCCACTCCTTGATGTCCCCCATTTCCCATGCGAACCGCTGTCCGCGGCGGCTCGGGGAAAGAATATCGTTCCTCGCTTTTGGAGAGCGAGCAACCGGAGCTCCGGCAGGTGCGGGCCCTCTGGCCACGACCCGAGGGCCGGAGGGGCACAGGTGCACGGGGCTTGCCGTGATGTGGGTTCAGGAATGCTCACGGGAAAAGGAGATTTCCAGCGGGTGGAGGGGAGAGTAAGGTCTTTGTACAAAGTACAGGGAGAGACATGGGCGAGAAGGTTCGAGTAAGCGTATTTGAGGACAGGGAGCCGAGCAGGTAACTGGCGTAAAGGACCCGGAGGGGCCAAAAAAGTCCTTATGCGGTTATCACGGAACCATTCATTCATTCAACAAATATTTACTGTTCTTCCGTCCTGTGCCAGGAGCCGGGCACCTCCCAGGTGCTGGAGCCCCGGCAGCCAGTCCCTGGGCCGCTGCGCTGCAGGGGGCTCTGGGCGCCCCGCCGGACCTGCCACCCCGCCTGCAGACGGGGACCCCCCCCCCCCCCCGCGCCCCGGGGCCGCTCTCCCGCGCACCTGCCCCGACTCCCGGCTCCGCTGACGCGGGGGACACAGGAGCCGCGCTGGAATAAATTACCGCCCGTCGTCTTCATGCATAAAACATGGCACAGGAGGCCGGGGCAGGCTCGGCCCGCGGCCGCCGCAGCTGCCTTCGGGCCAGCGCCGAGCGAAGGGAAGGGAAGGAAAAGCAAGTTAGAAGATAAAGAAGTCAACGGAAGCCTCAGATACAAAAAAGAGAGGACGGTTTGTGTTTTGCTTTTTTTTTTTTTTTTTTTTTAATGCCATTGGACTTGGCTTCCGTATCCCCGGGCGCCCTTTTGCTCCTGCCATGAGAAGGTTGTAGAAGGCTCGCGCTGGGACCATGGTGCTACCTTCACGATTACACTGGGTCAGAAGCAGGCCATGGAGGGACAGGATCCGGAGGAGGCAGCTCAACCGTGAGTGTCCCAAGGGTGGGGCCTGCGCCCCTCGCCTGCGCTGGCCTGCCCTCCCCCACGCACCCCTCCCTGCCCGCTTCTCCTGGGCACCCTCTCCCCAAGACCCTCGTCCTCCTCCTCCCCCTTCTTCCCCTTCCTGCTGCTCTATCCTAATTAGAGGTAACAAAATACGCTTTGTTTCAAGTAGCAGGAGAGAGAGGGCCTCTCTATTTCTGCATCTAGATGGGAACTACAAATGAATACTTACACCAGTTGAGGAGTTGTGTGAATTGGAACTTTCGTTTATTACGGGGGGTAATGCCTGCAACTTCTGATTGAACAGCCAGGTAGCTAGAGTGGGTGAGACCCGGGTGAGTCACATTTCCTTTAAAGAAACAGTCGTGCATTTCTGAAATGATCCGACTCTCACTGAGGCTCCCCTTGATGTGGCGGAAACAATGACCGAAAGGGAGAGTTCAGTGTTGCAGGGATCTGAGAAAGACCAGGCATTCCTGATAAATGGCCAGACGAGTACCCACCAGTGAGTACCGGGTGGTGTGAGTCTGGTGCTGGCGAGGGTCCTTTGGCCCCACATGTCAAATCGAGGGGCTGCACTGCTGAGGCACGCGACTCCAGGGCTGTTTTCACAGCACCCTCCTCTGTCATGAGAAAACCATGAAGCCATGATGAGAAATTGCAGTGGGCTCTGGTCTTGGCTGAGGAGGCAACAGGGAAGGGCAGAGACTGCGGTAAAATGGGGAAATGCATGTGCTCCCCATAAAAAGGCGGCAGATTGTCATCAGATTGTTTTCATGAGGAATGGAGGCCCAAGGGGCCAGGTTTACTGACTTTTCCAGGGAACAAAAACATACTCATTTCTAAGTCCAAGCCCTCAAGTCTAAACACAAGCAGTTAACTCTTTAAATACTAACTAACGGACTGTAGGCTCTGAGGCAGAGTGTGACCGCTGTGGACACCAGGGCCCTGGCTTGAGGGCTGGGTGTTGCTCTCACTAAGGGCCTATCACATGGTGCTAGTTAAGCCCTGTTATGTGTTGGCAAGACTTTCTCCTGCGTTAGAAGCCCCCAGTGAAGACGGTTAAAGGAATGAGTACTTGGAGAGTATAAATAGCATACAGTGGTGATCTATTAGCGTGAGGGGGCCAAGCCAGGCTGCTTGTGTTTCAAATGGTGAGAAATTGCACCAGCAAAATCTTTACTACAGTGGAAGAGCCATGTCATTTTCTGAGAGCCCTGACTTCTTACCCACCTGCTTTCTCACCTGAACCTCCCTTGAGTTCAGATTCTAGCTTTTGTGAGCTTTCATTCTGCGTCCGTGGGAAAAGAGCTGTCGTCCCACCAATTTTGGACAGGACCTCCGGTATGGGGTGTGTCGCTGAGAACGGACGGGGTATGACCTGTGTTGTTGTATCGCGCTGGATGGGGTGGGGGGGCAGCCTGCCCTCGACAAGCAAGAACTTGGGAGAAAGACCGGTTTCATTATGGCGATTTTACTTAAATTATGGGACTAACGCCTGGGCTTTGGGAGAAGCTTTCTGCATGGTTCTAAACAAGGAGGTGGTAATAAATGCTTAATCCACGTTTGACATTAAGCAGGCTGGTCCTGATCTCTTTGGCATAAGCGTCTGAGGAAGGGGGGATTCCGACATTCCTCCGGAGTGGTCAGGCGGCCCGCGGTGTTAGAGTCAGTGTGAGTCAGAATCAGCAGTGGATCAGGTGACTTTGTCTGGGGTTGATTTTCTCCAATGCATGGAACACCTGTGCCTGTTTGAAGGCTGAGGCTTAGAGGCCAGGGGAAGGGGAAGAGAGTGAAGACCCTGCAGAGAGAAAGAACAATGGAGAAGCTTCTCGCTGTAAACACCAGCCTGGGAGGCTGGCGCTAGACATTGTTTTGCAGTTGCTAAACTCCATCTTTGATAACCTTTTCTGTCCTCTTCCCCTGAGGCTTTTCTCTCAGGTCATCATCCCCTCTGATGCAGAGACCCAAGAATAACCCTCAGGGTGATTCTGTCATTAAGAAAAATAAGTTAATAATCCTTTTCCCCCAAATTCACAAAGGGACCTCGAATGGCAATAAGGGATACACATGCCACCACTGTGCATGTCTGTGCCCATGCAGACATTGCTAATCAACCACCATTCTCCTCACCCAGGGAAGCCAGGCCCAGTCTTGGAATCCTTTCCAGCCCAGTGCTGTTATTTCTAATCAATTAGATTTGCCTCAATAGCAAGAACCTGTATTTGTATTCTATTGCTTTGTAACCAGTTACCACAATCTTACTGTCTTCAAACAATACACATTTATTATCACACAGCCTCCATCAGTCAGGAGACCGGGCGCAAATCAGCTGGATCTGCTCAGGGTCAGCCAATGCTCCGGCCAGCGCATCAGCCAGAACCACGGTCTCCTCTGAGACTCAGTCTCTTTCCAAACTCAACAGTTGTTGGCAGAATTTAGTTCCATGTGGTTGTAGGACGGAGGCCCTCCACCAGGAAAGGCTCCCCACATGGCCCTCTCTACAATGTGGCAGTTCCACTTTCTCAAGGTAAACTAGAGAGTATCTGGTGCTGCTTGTAATCTCTCCTTTAAAGAGTTCTCCTGATTAGGCCAGGCCCACCTAGCACAATCTCCTTTTGATTAGTTCAAAATCAACTGATCAGGGATCTTAATTACATCTGCAAAATCTTTCATCTTTGCCCATGTAACGTAATTATGGAAGTAAAATCTCATAATATTCCAAGTCTTGGCCATGCTCTAAATAAGGGAATTACACAGAGCCTGTCTACCAGGGACAGGAATCATGGGACCATCTTAGAAATCTGCTTACCACAGAACCTGTCATGCTTACAGCAGAACATGGATTTTGAGCTATTGGAAAGCTTTGTTTTTCTTTGTATTATGAAAATTTTTAATTATACAGAAAAATAGAGAAAATAATATAATGAATCACATACACCCATCACCTAAATTTAACAATTATTACCATTTTGCCATATTTGCTTTATCTACTTCCTGCCAAAATATTTTAAAATAAATTGCAGAGGGGCACCTGGGTGGCTCAGTTGGTTAAGCCTCCAACTTTGGCTCAGGTCATGATCTCACAGTTCATGAGTTCAAGCCTTGTGTCGGGCTCTGTGCTGACAGCTCAGAGCCTGGAGCCTTCTTCAGATTCTGTGTCTCCCTCTCTCTGCCCCTCTCCTACTCACTCTCTCTCTCTCAAAAATAAAAAACATTAAATTTCAGTTATTAGGACATCTCTAAATATTTTAGTAGGAGCATCTATAAAAAATATAAGGTCCTTTTCCTACGTAACAGCCTATAATATCAACAATCCCATAATATTATTCAGTACACAGTCCATATTCAAATCTCCTCAAATAAAACCAGTTCTGATCATGCTCTGTAGGCCTAAAACTCTTAGCAAAATGCCCAGCACCTAGCATACTCAGTAATGGTTTGAGTTCAATGAAAATTATGTTCTTATTAGGGCGCCGGGGTGGCTCAGTCGGTTAAGCATCTGGCTTCGGTTCAGGTCATGATCTCATGGTTCGTGGGTTCAAGCCCCGTGCCGGGCTCTGTGCTGACAGCTAGCTCAGAGCCTGGAGCCTGTCTTCAGATTCTGTGTCTCCCTCTCTCTCTGCCCCGCCCCTGCTCACACTGTCTGTCTGTCTCTCTCTGTCTCTCTCTCTCTCAAAAAAACAATTTTTTTTCAAAAAAAATTATATTCTTATTAAAGCAATGACTCCCAAAGTCCATCTTCCCTCACTACCCCTGGCTGCTTCCTTCCACTCCTGGTGACTGTAATGAGGTGTTTATAGTTTATAGTCGTGTGGGGCGGGACATAATGGAACCAAGCTATGAGAGTTATAATGTGTACCCTTCTTAGAGATATTTGCATTAAAAAACTTTTTATAATGTTTATTTTTGAGAAACAAAGCATGAGCGAGGGGAGATCACAACCTGAGTTGGACACCCAGCCAGACTGAGCCACCCAGGTGCCCCTGGGATAATTGCATTTTAAAAGGGGCCACCGGAGAAAGGCCCGAATACAGGCTGGTGGGCAGACCGAAGAGGGGCTCGTTGGACACCCTGGAAATTTTTTCAGGCTGCTAATCTGAGACCCCAAGTAAAGAGGGTGCGTGCAACAGCTCAGGGGCACCTGCACCTTCCGGAGGAGGGCAGCGGCGTCAGGGTGGCTGCGGCGGTGAGGGGCCTGTGACCCTGCCTTTCCTTTGCTCTGCCACAGTTAGGGGACACTGGGGACCAGAAGCCTGGCAAGGATTGGCTTCTTAGCGACTGGCTGTGGGGGAGTCCCTCTGCCTCCCCGGTGTCCACGTCCCCAAGCACAACATGGCTGTCATAACGATGCCAGCTCCCGGTGCTGCCGCGGAGGCTCAGCGACATAAATTGTGTCCCCTCCTTGCACAGTGCCTGGCACATGGCTGTGATGGCTGGTGGAATCTGAGAACTCAAGTGGTGACAGTGACATGGGGAACAGTAGAGAAGGGCCACCAGTGCTTTGGGGCGGATGGGGGGAGCAGGGAACGTGTGCTGGGGAAGGTGGCCCTTCTGACATCACCCGCCCCCACATCCCACCCCAGGCAGGTGGGTCCCGCCATGCCAGGGAAAGCCACTCTGGCCCCTGGGGGTGCGAAGCTCCTTTGTTCTGGAAAACACGGTGTTTTCCGGTTGGCGGTTCCCCAGGCCGTTCTCAGTACAAGTAAATACATCCAGACCGCGCAGCCCAAGGACGTCTTGTTCTCGAACTTGAAAGGTTTTGCCTCCGTGTCTGGCGGAGCTCTGATGGACAAGGCCACTGGATGGCACCCCATGGACCCCAGTGGCAGGAGTGGAAGCAAGCGCTCGGGGTCCCTGGGAAGGCAGCCGTGACAGAGATGATCCACGGTTGAGATTAGGGGTGCTACAGTCTCAGAGACACCGCTGGTGACTTCCTTCCCAGGGGGAACATGACTTGGTTGTCCGGTCTGCTCCTCCGACTGTTCTCCTGGCTCAGGGCGGTGGCGTTCATCTTTGTGACGGCCAGACGGGGGCCTGTGGGCAGTGGGGACACTTTAGACCGTGTTTGGGAGCCGGCGAGTTTTCAGAGGAGGTCTGCGGCTGTCCTGGGAGGTTCCTCCCAAGGAGGTAAGAGCATGGCAGCTCCTCCTCACCCCAGGGTGACTTTGGCGAGCACCCCGGTTCCTAGAAAGTTCTTGGTGTCTGTTCAAAATAGTAGGGGGCTCCAGATGCAGCAGAAGCCGAGGCCCAATGCTCCGGGCAGGTCCCAGGGAGCCAGAGAGGCCGACGGAAGGGGGGTGCGCAGGGCGCCTTTCCCAGTGGCCTCTGTCCCCATGGGGCCACCACAGCGCACGTGGCCCCTCCTACCCCAGAGCAAGTGGCCCGCTTACCGTGGGCTTTCCTCGCTGGCCCTGGTCACCCTCCCTCTCCCCGCCGCCCCTCCCCTGAGAGTCTGCCCGGGCTGGGAGGTCACCCACTTTGCAGACGCTCGGACGTCCTAGGGGCGCGGACGCGGTGTGGCCACCGTGTGACTCTACCAAATCGCCTGGAGTGTCTGTTCCTTCCAGCACAGCTGCGCAGCTGGCTGGGCCTCTCTGGTCCGTCTTAACCCCCACAGAACTCCCAGTGTGGTGTCTGTCTCCTACAAAGCCATAAGCTTAACGATTTGGGAGCAGGTAATTGAGCCCCCCCCCCCC
>PJEM01013611.1:0-39970 GCA_004023845.1 Helogale parvula
AAAGAGTGCAATCCATACCTTTCCCCATCTGCCGAGCACCACCAGTGGCCCTGCCTGGCCAGGGAATTCAGTGCACCATCTTGTCTGATTCAGATATTTAAACAATGAGCCATGCAGGTTCATCCCATGCCCTGGTTGGACTAGGGAAATTAATTCATAGACTTATTGCCCAGGACCAGATGGCTTCACTGGGGAGTTTTACCAAACACTTAAGAATAATTAACACCAATCCTTCTTAAACTCTTCCCAGTAAGATTAAAAAGTAGGAAACACTCCCAAACTCCTTTTGTGAGGCCAAAATTATCCTACTACCAAAACCTGAAAAGACAAATATCCCTGATGAATACATACGCAAAAACTCTCAGAATACTAGCAAATGAACTTCAACAGACATTAAAAGATCATTCACCATGACCAAATGGGATTTATCCCTAGGATGCAAGATATTTCAACACTGACAAATCAATCAATGTGATACATAATTGAAAGAATGAAAGAAAAATATCACATGATCATGTCAATAGATGCAGAAAAAAGCACTTGGCAAAATTCAACATCCATTTATGACAAAAACTCTTATAAATTAGGTAATTACATATGATGAAATTACCTCAATATAATAAAGGCCATAAAAGACAAGTTCACAACTAATATCATACTCAATGGTGAAAGGTTGAAAGCTTTTCCTCTATGATCAGGAACAAGACACTGATGCTCACTCTCACCACTCCTACTCATTATAATACTGGAAGTCTAGCTAAAACAGTCAGGCAAGAAAAAGAGACAAAGTCATCAGAATTGGAAAATAAGGAGCAAAATTGTCTCCATTTGCAGACTCATGATTTTATACATAGAACACCCTGAAAACTCCACCAAAAAACCTGTAGAACTAATCAATAAATTTAGTAAAGTTACAGGACACAAAATTAACATACAAAAAGTCTTTTTTTTTTCCAGTAGTGTTTCTCGACACTAAGGAATTATCTGGAAAAAAAAAAAAGAAAGAAAATGATCCCATTTACAATATCATCAAAAACAATAAAATTCTTAGGAATAAATCTAATCAAATAAGTAAAAGATCTATATAATCGAAACTATAAGACACTGATGAAAGAGACCAAGAAGACACAAATAAGTGGAAAGGCATCCTGTGTTCATGGATTGGAAAAACATAGTTAAAATGTCAAAACTACAAAAAGACATCTATAGATTTAATGCAATCTCTATCAAGATTCCAATGGCATTTTTTACAGAAGTAGAAAAAACAATTCTAAAACTTATATGGAACCACAAAAGACACTTATTAGCCAAAGCAATCCTGAGAAAGAACAACAAAATGGGGAAATCCTGATTTCAAGCTATATTAATATTTATATCAGTATTATCAAAATAGCCATACTATGGAGAGAATTCTGTGGGGAGCTGCCAGAAGAAAAGACACGTGCCTCCACCTGCAAGATCAGCCACCCACACAGCTGAGCTGCCGTTATCACTCCCAGCACAGCAAGAGCTGCATTATCACTTCCAGCTGGGGCCTTCTTGTTTATTGCCCTGGCCTTTCTTGTTAGCCTCTCAGGCAGCGTGCTGACACTGCAGTTTCTGTTGTCCTTGCCCTTGTTTCCTAGCAACTGACTCATGTCAGCTGCCCGCCTTTATAAGACGAGCGTGGTCTCTCAATAAGAGAGGCTTGATCAGAGACTTGTCTTGCCTCCATTCTTTGTGTCTCCCTGCCCCCCAATTCTCACTCCTTCCCTCAGGACCTGCGTTGACTGACCTGCTGGATGGGTCAGAATTCAAATGTCCATCAACTGATGAGTGGATAAAGAAAATGTGATACACACACACACACACACACACACACACACACACACACACACACACACACACACAGGAATATTACTCAGCCATCACAAAGAATGAAATCTTGCCATTTGCAAGGACATGGATGGAACTAGACTGTATTAGGCTAAGTGAAATAAGTCAAAGAAAGACAAATATCATATGATTTCACTCATATGTGGAATTTAAGAAACAAAACAGATGAACATATGAGAAGAGGGGGAGGAAAGAAGGAGAAACAAACCACAAGAGACTCTTAATGATAGAGAAGAAACTGAGAGTTGACGGAGGGCGGTGGGTGGAAGATGGACTGGATGGGTGATGGATACTAAAACATAGGCTTTATTATTAGAAAAAAGGGGGGGGAAGCTATAGTAATAAAAACTGCATGGTGCTTGTATAAAATTGGACACACAGACCAACAGAACAGAATCAGGAGCCCAGAAATAAACCCATGTATTCATAGTCAACTAATACTTAACAAGGGAGCCAAGAATACTTAGTGGAAAAGAAGATGGTCTCTTCAATAAATGGTGCTGGGAAAACTCAATATTCACAGTTAAAAAATAAAACTAGACCTCTATCTTACACCACTCATAAATAATAACTTGAAATGGATGAAACATTTAAATTTAATACTGGAAACCATACTACTCCTAGAAGAAAACCTAGAAAAAATATCCTTGACATAGAATTTGGCAAAGATTTTTCAGATATGACACCTAAATCACAAGGAACAAAGTAAATAATAATAAATAGGGCTACACCAAATTTTAAAACTTCACAGAAAAAGAAACAATCAACAAAATGAAAAGACAACTTATGGAATGGGAAAAAATACTTCCAAACCATGTATCTAATAAGGGGTTAATACTAAAAGTATATAAAGAACCCATAAAACTCAATAACAAAAAACCCCACAAATAATCAAATTTAAAAACGGTTCAAGGACCTGAATAGACATTTTTCCAAGGAAGATATGCAAATGGCCAACAAGGACACAAAAAGATGCGGATCATTCATCATAAGGGACGTGCAAATCAAAGTCACAATGAGACATCACCTCATACTTGTTAGAATGGCTAAAATTAAAATGACAGGAACTAACAAATGCTGATGAGGATGTGGAGAAAAGGGAACACTTGGGGACCACTGATGAGAAAGTAAATTGGTATGGCCACTATGGAAAACAATATGGAAGTTCCTCAAAAAATTAAAAATTGAACTACAATATGATCCAACAATTCTACTTCTGGCAATATAGTCAAAGGAAATAAAAATACTACATTAAAAAGGTATGTACCCCTATGTTGCTTGCAGTATTACTTACAACAGCCACAACATGAAAACAACGTAAGAGTCCACTGACAGATGAATGGAAAAAAGAGTTGTGGTACACACATGTGATGGAAATTATTCAACCACAGAATAGAAGGAAATCCTGCCATTTGGAACAATATGGATGAACACTGAGGACATTATGTTAAGTGAAATTCAGACAGAAAGACAAATACCATATGATCTCATTTGTCTGTTGAAACTAATTTTTAAAATAAATAAAGAAAAGGTCACAGAAAAAGAGATCCGATTAACGGTTACCAGAGGTTAGGAAGGACTGGATAGAAGTAGTCAAAAATCAGAAACTTCCAGTTAAAAGATAAATGTACTAGGGTGTAACATACGACATGACAACTATAGCTAACACTGCTGTATGGTATCCATGAAAGTTGGGAGTAAATCTTAAATCTTAAGAATTCTCATCACACGTCGAGGCATCTGGGTGGCTTAGTCAGTTAAGCATCTGACTCTGGCTCAGGTCATAATCTTGTGTTTCATGGAGGTTCGAGCCCCGCATCAGGCTCTGTGCTGACAGCTCAGAGCCTGGAGGCTGCTTTGGATTCTGTGTCTCCCTCTTTCTCTGTCCTTTCCTCACTCACACTCTCTCTCAGCTTATACTTTCTCTCTCAAAAATAAATAAATATTTTTTTAAAAAGAATTTTCATCACATGTTAAAATTTTTTTGGGTATCTATATGGGATGATGGATATTACAAGCCTATTGTGGTAATTATTTCACAATATATATAAATCAAATCATTACGCTACACACCTTAAGCTTATACAGTGCTATACATGACATCTCAATAAAGCAGAAAAAAAAGCTTCATACCATAAGATTCTATTTATAGGACATTCTGGAAAGGCAAAAAAAAAAAAAAGTGTAGTACCATAAAAATATCTAAATGGTTGCCAGAGATTGAGGGTTGGGGGAGGGACTAATACCTACTAGGAATACAAGGAAACATTATGAGGTGATGAAAATGCTCTTGATTGTGGGGTTATTATGCAGCTGAACACCTTTATCAAAACTCATCCAAGCTATACACTGTAAAAGATAAATTTTGAGCACTGGGTGTTGTATGGAAACCAATCTGACAATAAATTAAATAAAAAAGAATATAGCTAATCATGCTTATTTCCCTTTCTGTTAATTTTTATAGGAGAGCTACTCCCTTAGTTCTTCAGTGAATAAATGTAAAGATGATAGAATAAAGTTTATGTTCAAAAAAAGATAAATTTTATTGCGTGTAAATTATACCTTGATTTCCTAATTCAAAAGACTTGAATATAAAAAGAGAATAAAGTAGAAGCCCATCTATATAAAGATAAAAATTTTACATAAAATCTACAATATTGTTTTAGGATACACAATTAAACACAATATTCTAAATGGCAGTGTTCCATGAGAGGAGAGAAACAGGATCAGGAGAGGTATACAGAGTCTTTAAAAGTCTTCCATCCTCTACTTCTGGTTAGGTGGCCTCTACATTGGTACCTATATTATTATTCTTTATTATACAGTATATACTTTTGTATGAAATATTTTATTTCATAATAAGATGGAAATTAAAACAAAAAATGAAAGTCAAAAAGAAAAATAAATTGTGTCATAAATTTTTGTGTTGGAGTACTTTCCCTATACTCAATCAACCACAGAGACATTTGATTAAAGTTTCCTTACAAAAACAATAAATATTGGTTTAATATTTCTCTTATAGGGAAACAATGCCTGTAGCATTCTCTAGGAGGTGTCTCAGATCTGCAGACAGCAGAGTTTTCTGCTAAAATTGGACAGTAGATCCATGGAATGATATGTTCTTGTTCTAATGTTTATTTATTTTTGAGGGGAGGGGGACACAGAATCCAAAGCAGGCTCCAGGCTTTTTGAGCTGTCAGCACAGAGCCCAATGCAGGGTTGAACTCATGAACCACGAGATCATGACCTGAGCCAAAGTCAGACACTTAACCAACTGAGCCACCTAGGCACCCCCTATATGTTCTAGCTCTAAAATGTCTTTCTGAGCCTAAATGTCCATCAACTGATGAATGGATCAAGAAGATGTGGTTTATATATACATGGAATACTACACGGCAATGAGAAAAAATGAAATCTGGCCATTTGTAGCAAAGTGGATGGATCTAGAGGGAGTCATACTAAGCGAAATAAGTCAAACAGAGGACAGATACCATATGTTGTCACTCATAGGTCTAACAGGAGAAACCTAATAGGGGACCATGAGATTGGGAAAGGCGGGGGAAACAGTTGGGGAGAGGGAGTGAGGCAAATCATGAGGGACTTTTGAAGGCTGAGCACAAACTGAGAGCTGAAGAAGGAGGGGGGAAGGGGAAGGGAGTTGATGGTCATAGAGAGGGGCACTCATGGGGAAGAGCACTGGGTGTTATATGGAAACCAACTTGGTAATAAACTATTAAATAAATAAATAAATAAAATGTCTTTCTGGAAACCATCTCAAGACTTCCATCCATGTTAAAAAGCACTTGGCATGCCTGGGGGACAAAAAGGACACTTGGTAGAGCTGCCCTCTAATCTGAAAATAATTCCTTGTTTTCTCTCAACAATGGCTAGAACGTTGCTTAAACAGCTAGTTCAAAGTGCTGAGCATGACACATTGTTGACCCTTATTCTAGCACTCGACCTATAATGTGTTTGGCTCTCTTGGTTCAGACAAACCCAGGGACCAAAAGAGCCCATGAGAGAGTGCACAGAGCACTGGGGGCTGCTGAGTGAATGTCCCAAGGTAGACAGCTCACAAGGAACTTTCAGCATTTAGCTTTTCTTCCCACTTCCAAATCCCCACCCAAAACTCTGGATTTGTGCCACCTGATTTATCCCCCCAAATGTGTCCATCCTTCCACATTTATTCTTAAGCTGGCTGTTGGCTGTGCTGCCATACAGTACCCTCTGTTTCCTGGAAAAGATCGGATGCTTCACGCATATGGACTAGGACAACACAGGCAGAGACCAAAGTCATGAGCATAGTACAAGGACCACAGGGCTGGTGAGCCGAGGGCAGTTTCTAGTCCTCTTATAAACTAGGACTTCTGTCAGAAGTCTGCCTGACCCAACTCTCTGACTTCTAAAGAATTAAGGTACTGCTCTTAGTAAGTTTGCTCAATGCGCACGTAATATGAGAGATGAAAATTAAAATTACACTAAAATACCATTTCTTACCTATCAGACTGACAAAATTAGAAACTTCAAAAAATTTATTTTTGTTATTTATTTTTCTTTTGTGTAGCCAGCATCAAAAAATTTTAAAATGCAGCAAGAACAAGCAGATTCTAAAATAGATCGGAAATTTTAAAGGGGCTGGAATATCCAAAGCAATCCAATAAGAGAACAAAGCAGGACTTACACCAAGGTGGTGGTACTGGTAAGGATTGAAAAATGAATGAACAGAACAGAATGGAGCCCAGAAATTGACCCACAGTTATATAGTCAAGTGATCTTTGGCAAAGGCACCAAAGTAATACAATGGGGTAAAGCAAAGTCTTTTTTAACAAATGGTCCTGAAATAAAAGGATACAGAAGAAAAAAAGAACAAATGAACTTTGACCCCTACCTCAAATGACACTCAAAAATTAAGTTGATGATTCATAGGTCTAAGATAATAGCTAAAGCTATAAAAAGTTTAGAGGAAAACCAAAGAGTCTGTGACTTGGGTTGCAGGAAGGGTGGTCAAAAGTATCTAGGAAAGAAAAACTTCTACAACTCAATAAAAACAACCCAATAATTTTAAAAGAGCAAAAGAAACAGACAATTCACAAAAAAAATGTGATGCTCAATGAACACTGAAAAACATCTCATTACCAGAGAAATGCAAATTAAAGCCATAATTAAATACTGCCACACATCCACTAGAATAGCTAAAATTATACACTAACCATACCAAGTGGTGACAAGGATTGGAAGCAATTGGAAGCCTCATACGCTGCTGCCGGGGGTGTAATACGGTGCAACCACTTTAGAGAATGTCTAGCAATTTGGAATAAATGTAAGCATGCACCTGCTCTACAACATGCCACTTCTACTGATGAGTAGCTGCCCATGAGAAATGTAAGCGCGCATAATATTTTAACAAAAAACAAATAGGCTATTCATAGCATGTTAATTGCTGTAAACTAGAAAAAGACTTGGTGTCCATTCATAGAGGAAGGAATAAATGGGTATGTGGGGTAAGATATCCCTATACAATGGGATTCTACTCAGCAATAAAAAAGAGCAAATTGCTGATCTATTTAACAACATGAATAAATCACAAAAGCATTATGATATGTGGGGGGGAAAGCTTTACATAAAGGAATATATATGATCCGATTTACATGAACTCAAGCAAAACTCCTCTGTGGTGGGGAGGAAATCAGATTTGTCCCTGGGGTGGAAATAAGGATGTACTAAAAGTCATGTGCGAACAACATAGGGAAATCATAACGTCCTACATCTTAGCAGAGGTTTGGGATTCCCAGGGATATCTGTTTGTCACAATCAGCAAATGTACACTTGATATTTGTCTACTTCATTGTAAATTTTACATCAAGAGAAAAAATACTGAAGGCTAATGACCGTCATGCTAAACTACACAGCAGTAGGGTGGTGTCTGTAATTTATTTTGAAATACATTTTTAAAAAGGGTGAACTGACAGAAGAGTAAAATGATGGAAAAGTTAATATGTATGTGATAAAGCAACTGTAAAATACAGGCAATGGGTATACCATTGATCTTCCAACTGTTCGAAAATCTTCAAACTTTGCTTTTGTTTGTAATTTATCATAATAAATGCTTTTTAAAAGGATGCACAACAGTGTATACAGTATGTTCTCTTTTATTTAATAGGAAGAAGAGTATATATTTACCATTTGCTTGTATTTATCTAGAGAAGCACTGGAAAGATAATTGATAAGGGTAGACGGGGCATGTCAGTGCAGACCTTTTAATATTGTTTTGTTCTTTGAATCATGTAGATATATAACCTATTCAAAACAATTAAATTTTTAAGAAGAAGATAGTTTGCCCATGGAACTAAAAAAAACTTAGGGAATCTAGCTGACAAGCTCCTCATTTTTCCTGCCCTTCCATGTTTGAAATTCATTCATTCTAAGGTCTTTGGGAGGAAAGAGAAAAGACAGATGGTTGAGCTTCTTGGAAGTTTGCCTTGGGATTCTCCAATAGTGAGACTTCTGTCTTGGTTACACCTTTATCCTCCCTCCTGTCCTACACACACACACACACACACACACACACACACACACACTCACTCACACACACTCACCCACACAGGACTGTGCACGAGTAACCCAAAGAGCCATCTCCAGTGTGGCCTCTTCCACTTCTGTGCCCCACACACCTCAGATCCTTTCCTTGCTCCGGCCTCCTCTCCTTAGGGCAAGGCTTTTCCAACCAGGTACAAAGGATGGCAATGGTGGGGAGCAAGTGTCTTCAAGAACTTGCCCCCTGAAACCACCTCATCCAGGTTCTCAGGCAAGGATCCTCCCTGAGAGGTATGGCTGTGGAATGTGGCCCAGCTGAAATGATAGCATGGACCTGATGAAGAAAATCACCAGCTTGCACAGTGTTTTCCTCAGCAAACTGAGACTGAGACACAGTTTACCTGTAGCCTGCAATGTATTTTCCCACCCCCTCAGAAGCAAGCACCTAGTCCAGCAGCTAGCCCCAAATGGCCAGACAACACTGCCCATGGAGCAACCACATTCTACACACGTGGCCATGCATGCAGGGCCCTCTGGTATACCAAATGCCGGTGGCAAATCAGTGAGCCAGAGGGGTAAGGCATTTTGAGGACAACAGAATATTTGGAGAGATGAGATAAAGAGCATTTTTCTCAGGCAGAAGGAATGCTTGTTAAGACTGATTACTTTGGGGAAAAGCTGGGGAAGGGCAAAGACATTGACCTCAGAGCTAAATATGAGAGCTACAAGTAGCAGCCAAGAAACCCCCTGATTACACTGCCTGTAAAGGAGAAACATCAGAGGAGAGGTTAAATTAGAGCAGCGAGTTTTAAGTCGTGGATGGGCTGTCTGTCTTCATCAGCTCACATCACTAATGAAATCCGAATCTCCATGGAAAGCAGGAGGATAATACAGAAATAGAATGTCAAGAGGAAGCTGGCTGGAGAAACGAGTGTCCTGGGAGAGGAGAGATGTTTAAAATTAATCAGTGAGCCTTGAAGGAACTATCTATGATCTTCTGCTTCCCCTTCCTGGAGCTCAGCCCTGGCTCTGGGAGAGCCTGAGTCCCTGACAGGTGGATCTAGGGAAGAGAAATCACTGCAACGAAGGAAAGGAATGAAAGAACACAGGCAAAAATAACTGGTACTGTTCTGGAGATCCTTTCACGCACAATACCAGGGATGGCCTTAGGTATGGTGGGACAAGGTGCTCCCTGGAGTGCCGAGGCAGCACAGGGTGGAGGGTGGGGGACATCCCGCAGGGCCCCCACGTTTCTTTCCTTTCTGGCTGTCAGCCTGGGGGTTGCCTGTGGAGGGGGCCCTATCTTCTCCTGGGTGGGGCTGGGAAAGCCCTGGCTCTCAAGAAAGCCTGGCCAAGTCTCAGTGTGGTTTCCTCTCCCCATCTCCTGCCCCACTTGGCAACTAGGAACATTCTCATTTGTACTAGAACAGAAGACACATCTATTCTTGCCTGTGCCAGTGAAGACACTATTCAGGGAGGCTCAGCAAGCTCCTAGTCCCAGAAAGTAGTTGTTTATCCAGTTCCTTGTAGGTAGGGGACTGTCCTTGGAGGTCACTACAGGGACCTTCCTGCCGGAGTCTGGAAGAATCTTACCAGGATTTTCCAACTCCCAGGCAGAGCAGCGCTGACCAAAATTGCTATAAGGAGGGGAATGTTCAATAGTTCTTCCCAGCCTTTGGCTTTCTTGAATCCCTGAGTTCTAGAAGCCTGGCATCTAGATTCTTCCTCTACTTTGGCAATGTCTTCTACCAGAGGAAGTTTTACTCTCAGTTATTTTTACCTCAACAGAAATGAGACAGTGGGGTATAGAAAAGTTTGTGAGCTTCAGCATCACACTGAGCTGAGTTCAAATCCTGACTCTACCACACATCATGAAGCACTAAGCAAACAACATAATCTCTAAAAGCCTTGGGTCCCCCATCTGCAAAATAAAGATAATAATTCCCAATCTGCTGACATGTACTTCAATTAGCAGCAATTTGTATAAAGGAGACTTTTGTAGCATTTACCACCCCCAAAGCTCTTCATAAGTGTTCTCTTTACTATTTGTCAACTTTCTCCAGTTCAAAATTCTTATACACATAATGGTAACATTCAGGCAAATTCCTACCCACAGTTGCACTGTTTTCCAAATAGGTTTAAAAAAATTTTTTTTGAGTTTTGGGGCACCTGGATGGCTCAGCAGTCAACTACTCTTGGTTTCGGCTCAGGTCATGATCTCATGGTTCAGGCTCTGGGTTGACAGTGCACAGCCTGCTTGGGATTGTCCCTCTCAAAATAAATAAATAATCTTAAAAATTTTTTTTTAGTTTGAATGAGTTTAGGTGGATTCTATACTGAGTCTCTAGTACCCATTTTCTTAAGTTCCTTTACCTAACTACTCTAACAGGAGTGAACCTGAGGCCTGCCTCTCAGTTACTCATCTCAAATTTGCTCTGTGACCACTACAGCCTGGGTGTATCTGCAAGGACTTGGCCTTAGAGAAAGGCTGAGAAGTGTCCTTCAGTACCTGTTATGGACTGAATTACATCTCCCTAAAATTCCTAATTTAAAGCCCTAACCCTATACCTAAGAAGATGACTGTATTTAGAAACAGTGTCGTTAGGGGCACCTGGATGGCTCTATCTGTTAAGTATCAGCTCAGGTTATGATCTCATGGTTCATATGTTTGAGTCCTGAGTCAGTCTCTGTGCTAACAGCTCCGAGCCTGGATCCTGCTTCAGATACTGTGTCTCCCTCTCTTTCTCTGCCCCTCCCCCACTCAGGCTCTCTCTATCTCAAAAATAAATAAAAACATTTAAAAAAAGAAATAGTATCTTTAAAGATATAATTAAGTTAAAATGAGATCATTAGGGTGAACCCTAATCCAGTATGACTGATGTCTTTGGACATAGACATACATATGGAAGAATGGCATGTGAACATGAAGAGATCATCCTCAAGCCAAGAGGAACAGTCTCAGAAGAAGCCAACCCTGCTGACACTTTGACCTCAGACTTCTAGCTTCCAGAACCACCAGAAAATCAGTTTCTGTTGTCTAAGCCACTAGTCTGAAGTATTTTGCCACAGTGGCCCTAACAGATTCCTAGAATATCCATTCTTCACTTCATTTTAGAAGGAAAATTTTGTTTTAGCTAAACATATGGCCGTCCAGCTTGAGACTGCATTGCCAGCCTTCTTGCAGTGAAGTTCAGCCACATGACTAAGTTTGACCCAGTGGGATATAAGTGGAAGTGAAGTGGCAACTTCCAGGTCATGACTTTAAAGTGAAAGCTGCTTGCACTCCATTTCCACTTGCTCCTTCTTGCTCAGCAGGAGATGGCTACAAGCAGAGCAGCTTCCTTGGGCAAAGAGATGAAAAACAGCTGAGCTGCCCTCCAACACCAGACCATCCTCCATTGTACTGAAGGAGTTAAATTAAGAGAGAAGTAAATGGAATACTACTTGGCAATGAGAAATAATGAAATCATGCCATTTGCAGCAATGTGGATGAAACTGGAAGGTATGCTGAGTGAAATCAGTCAGTCAGAAAAGGACAGATATCATATGTTTTCACTCAGATGAGGATCTTAAGAAACTTAACAGAAGTCCATGGGTGAAGGGAAGGGGAAAGTAGTTGAGAGGGAGGGAGGGAGGCAAGTCACAAGAGACTCGTAAATACAGAGAACAAACTAAGGGTGTTTGGGGGGTGGGGAAGAGGGGAAATGGGTGATGGGCATTGAGGAGGGCACTGCTTTGGATGAGCACTGGGTGTTGTATGAAAGCCAATTTGACAAAAAGTTATATTTAAAAAAATAGAGAGGTGATGTACAGTGTTACCTTATCTATGCCTCTCTAGGGTGTTTGGGGCCTCTTCGTTATGACAGCTTAACCTGTTTGGGGCTAATATGGCTTCTTCTACACCCAGACCCTCCAGTTTCCAAGTTCCTTAAAAACATGTAGCTGTGGGAAGAACAGAAACCACTAGTGCTGTCCTTAAAGTGGAGACTCTCAGAGATTAGCTGGATGAAGGCCCAGGATTCCAGGATTCTAGAAAGACCTCAGTTACCCATTGGATTCTTCAGGGAGGTACACAAATATCCTTATCCATGTGGCTCACAAGTTCTTGTCCAGCCTCTATTGGAATGTTTCCCTCAACACGGAGGCTACCTATCACACAAGTGTGATCATGAGCGGGGGTGGGACCACACCAGTCATCAGATGGTCGGTCCAACCTTGTGTGATCTGAGATCAGCCTCCTGTAACTTTGCCCTCCAGTTCTAGTCCAGCCTCTGGAGTGAAATGCAATCATCCCTTCAATCACTATAAGACTGGATTGCTGAAAACAGGGGGTACCTAAAGGTCTCAGTGTCCTTAGTATCACAATAACTAAACACAGTGCCTCTAGGCCAAAAGAAATACCAGGCAATTCCCATTTAATAAGTAGTTACTTCCAACCAACTATTTATATTCCAACAACTTAGTAGCTTGAAATAAAAATACACATAAATTATTTTTATTTTGTTCTGACATAACCATGATTTCTTACTATTGGAATGTGTGTCTGTTGGACACTGCACAGCTTCTCAAACCTTCAAGTCATATTGGACATACCCAACTTGTTGCTGTTCCACAATGATTTTTATTCAGTGCTTGTTTTTTATTGCAGCGACCACTGAAAATTCATCTTCACAAAGATATGATGCCAAAGCAAATATAATGGAGCATGTTCTAATGTTGAAACTAGACTACATGGGGCTAGTAATTCACATGACATCCCACAGATAATTCCCTCACAATTTAAAAATATCCTGTGGGATGCCTGGGAATTTCTATGGTACCTTGGGGTGTCTCCATGCACAATTTAAAACCAAAGACCTAGCCATAAGTATTTAGTTACTAGAAGTCTACTTGGGTTCAAATATAATCAGATTCCACATCTATAAAACTGGTAAAAATTAAGGTATCTACTTCATATGGGTCTTGTAAAGAGTAAATCAAATTATATATATTTTAAATGTCTAGCACAGGATCTGACAAACAGAAAGCCTTTGTGTTTTCTATTGCTGTATAACAAGTTACAATAAACTAAGAGACTTTAAACATATACACTTATCAATTTCTACCAGGAAATATAGCTTAGCTACGTCATTTGCTTCAGAGGCTTAACAGGCTGCAATCCAGATGTTGGCAAGGTCCTCGAATGGGGACAAACTCATTTGCAAGCCCTCCCATCCCCAGGCTCATGGCAGAATTCATCTCTTCACCACTGTAGAATTGTTTTATTGCTGGTCATTGGCCAGGGGCTGCTTTCAGCTCTCTCAGGCCACCCATAGTGTCCTATCATGTGACATGTCATATCACATGTCCTATCACATGACAGCAGCTTGTTTCTTCAAGGCCAATGGTAAAATTTCTCTTTCCAGTCTTTGAAGACAAAAGTCTCATACAATGAAACACAGGAGTAGCACTTGACATGTGAGGTCATTTTATCAACGGAGTGACATCCCATCACTTTTGTCATATTCTGTTGAACAGAAGAAAGCTACAGGTTCCAACCATACTTAAGAGAAAATTATAATAATTTTCTTATAAAAGGGCATGACTCATTGAGGGTCACCTTAGATTTTATCTGCCACAGATAAAATACTATTTTAACAGATAAAAGTAGTATCATGTCCCCCTTCTTTTCTCTAGATTAACTATATGCCCATGTGCATCAACCGTAGCCTGTGTGGCAAGATTAAAATTCCTGCTACTACTCTCTATGCTGGTATCAGGAGAAATTTGCCTTGGGAGGAAATGGGTGGGGGACAATCCCGGTTTTGTTGTGTAGGGTCTCATTAGGAGTGGTAGATGACATAGTGGAGGCACTTCCCATTTCCTCATCCTTGCATTCATTTATTTAACAAATTTTTAGTGAATAATTTCTATTATCTAGGCCCTGGTATGGCCCTGAATAGAAACAAGAAGTAAGAAAAAATCATCATGGTCCCAGCACATAGGATCCAAACCACCTACATTGGACACAGATTCCTGTTTGAATCCATTCAAATGGTACCGGTAGCACATTTTTCAGCCTTGTGGCCTTTTGAGATCTGGGAATGGCCACTCTCTGGGAAAAGCAGTGGTCATCTATTTAATACAGTTGTGGTCAAGAGCCACCGGCCTTAGGGAGCAAGAGGGTAAAGTCACAAAGGTGAGTAAGATAGAAGAAAGAGAACAAGACTAGGTCACCTAGGTCCCAGAGTGTGTTCCTGGAAATCTCTAGGGCTCAGTTTCTTCATTTTTATGGAGAAGGGGTGGTCTGAACCAGTAGATATCTAACTTTCTACCACTAAAAATCCATTTTTATTCTTCCAGCACATATACATTTTGAAAGATTAGGTCTATCTAAGTCAGCTACATATATTTAAAAAATAGTTCATTGGTTTTCCACGAAATCAGCAGTGTTACACCAGAGTTGATAGGATTTCAGTCAAACACTGAGAAGCCAATGTTTTTGGCATACCTAGACAGCCAGGGAATATACAACTGAGTGCAAGACATTTAGAAATTGAGAAATGCTCATGGCATCCAAGATTACTGCTATGGCCCTTCACACATACAGGAGGCTATTCTATCCAATATTTCCTCAAAGTGCTTTGTGAGCTAGTAGGTAATCCTGGAGATAACTTAGGTGCTGTATCATTTTTATAGATAGGCATTTAATTTAATATGCAGTAATAAAAAGTTATAACTAGCCCATCAACCAATGAGATATCTATTTAAAATAAACTAAATGAAAAAAATTTTAGACAGTAAATAAATACCAATCCAAGTGCTATGTGGCTAGGGTGATATGGTGAGGGCCATCTGCAAATGACCAGCATGTGAGAAACCTTGGTTTTCCTCACACCAAAGGACCCTTCACCTGACCTTCTGTGATGTTGTATGAATATATTTCTTTTCTGGCCAGCCCTGACACACCACTCCAATTCCTCTTGGCTTCTACAAAGAATAGGGCTCTTGGACACACTGGGAAAATGGTGCTCAAATCAGCCAAACTGGCTAACCAGCTATTTGATTTCTATGTTTTGAATTGCTGATCAGCTATTTTAACAAGAGCCCTAGCTTTCTCATCCCTATAATTTGCTGTCAAGTATCAGACTGCAAATCACAACATGACAATGGTCAGAGATATTCTGTCTTGAGATTTTAAAAATAATATTGTTCTCACCAAGGCTCAAACACAAGCTATTTCACTCAGAAGCATATCAAGCATTACACCCATGTGTTGCTTTTATGCTACTCCCAACCCTCCTCCGGGTGACACATTAGGATGCCTGCTTTAAAAATCTTTCTTTTTATTCCTCAGCATTTTTCCTGGCAAGAGGTTGACAGAACAAAAAGTGCATAATAAACCTGCAGCCTTGACACTGGTGATTACCAGAAGACTAAAAGGATCTCTGTCTGTCTTATACATGTCCTCAGGCCCCCTCACCAGCTCAGTACTGTGGACAGTTAGCCATGCCATACTCTCTTGATTTATTTGTGCTCACTGGATTCCTCAGAAGCACATTTTTCAAAGGGAGGAAATTGGTATTTTTATATCTCTTATGGATGGGATACTTTCTTCCTATCTGTAATAGTTTGGAAATGCCTTTAAGAAACCAAGATGAGGAGGAAAAGAATAAATTTTTATTTCAGCCTTGGAGTTCCCTGAAAGAGGAAACATGAAAGCTTCACACCAAGGCCAAGAAGGCAAAACAATTTTACATGTCCAGAAGGATCCTGCTACATCACTGACCTATCCACCCTTTCATGAGGTAGGAGGTAGGGGTAGGGGAGTAGGGAGTCATTCCAAACTTAGCTTGGACAGGAATTAAGGAATGAGGGAGATTTGCCTTGTACAAAGTCAAATGCACTGATAATGGCTTATAGGACGGTGGCAATTAACATCTGTTTATTTGTTATAAAGTAAAATATGCTCCTAGTTTGAAGAAGATAGAATAGGTAGTAGGAAAGCCATCTGCTTTAGTTTTCCTAAAGATTTTGAACACTTTTACCTCTTCCACTGGTGAATGTCATGCTGGAAATTTATCCACCCTCTTTTCTCCCCTCACCTCTGCCCTTCTAGAATATGCTTCCAGCCTGCCCAAATTCTAAGCTCCATTGCATCCCTGGTTTCCATTGTACGCCTGTCTTCTAATGTGACTCAACTCTTGGACTTAATGCTCCTTTTTGGCCTATGATTTCCACATCCCTGAGGGTGCTCAGAAGCCTAGCAAAGGGGAAATGCACCACAATTCACAGTGTAAATATTGTGTAAGTCCTGGGAGGATGGAGAATAAAGGAGTAGAGGAGGAAGTGGTTGACACACTTTTTCTTGGGAGCTTGTCCTTTAATGTATACCACTGCTGGAATTTGGGGGAACATATTCACCTTATAAACATATGTTAACTCTGTTATGGCAGTCATGACAATAAAAGCAATAGTACTATCTCACAGCTTTAATTAAATTTCAAGGACCTATCCTACTAATTGCCTCATACATCCCCAAATCAATTCTAGCACAGGATACTCTCAAGGACTTGTCTTGATTGAACATCGACAAGGAGGTAGAGGTAAGTGACAGAATTCATAAGAATCACCCTATATTCGTGCCCCATAGGTGGAGGAATGTCTTCAGATCACTGGCTAACAGATGTCAAAGGGGTTTAGGAGGGTAAAAGGGAGACAGCCATAAAATTTATGTGACAATCTGGACAGTGAACGGGGATGTTCTTAGTAACTCAGCTGGGACCACAGTACCAACCACATCTAGTTCTAGACAAACTAGAAGGTACAGTCACAATCTAAGACACGGTACCCTGCTAGACTTTGCCTCCCAACCTGCCATCCAGAGGTCTTTCTCTGCAACATATTAACTTTGTAATGTTGAACTTATACAAATTGAGATTTATTTAGGATGCATGCAAAGCACTAGAGATGGAGAAGGGTAGACTTCCATAAAATATATCTAAAGGATATGTAGGGGAAGAAAAGGTATTCCTCATCAGATTGAACTATATGGGAAGGTATATGGGATGGTAATTCAGAGCAAAAAATGTGACTGCTGAAATAGAGGAATATTTCACAATAAACTGCTCCCTTTGATTATCTTGTCAGCCCAAGGGCAGCCATTTTGGGCTACTTTGTCTACTTGATTACAAAGGTGGTAGACTGTTCACAGTAAAGCTGGCTGCTGGGATTATGGCAGCACAACAGGTGAAGATACTGCCTAGCGCATTAGAAAGAAAGCTTCCACAGCTGTGGAGCCACAAGAAAGTGATGACATTCCTCCACATTTCAGTTACCTAATCTGTGTGTGGCAGGGGTCACAGCTCAAACAAAGACCACATCCCTGCAGAATCTGGCATCAACTCAAGTTTAAACTGTCTTCCTTGAGGATTCAAACCTACCTGGGAATAATTAGAAGACAACCCTCTTCTAATTACCTAGAGGGCAACCCTCTAGGAGCTCTAGTTATATAAATAATTAAGGAGTCAAGTCAGTAAGGAAGAATGGAACAATTTCAGGCACACAGAATCTGTCATTCAAATGGTCCCCAAATAATACACAACCCATCTATAGGGGCCAGTTTAGATGCTGCCTAGATCTCTTTTTAAAATACCAGACCAAGGCCAGCATTTCCCTGATACTGATGCCCAGATAAGGAGGCCACAACAAAGAAAATTACAGGCCAATATCCTTGATGAACACAGAGGTAAAAATTCTCAACAAAATATTAGGAAATCAAATTCAACAAGTCATTAAAAGGATCATACATCATGATCAAGTGGGATTTTCTTTTTTACTAATGCCAAGATGGTTTAGCATCTGCAAGTCAATCAATGTGACACACCCCATTAACAAAGGATAAAAATTATACAATCATCCCAATAGATGTAGAAGAAGAATTTGGCAAATTCAACTCTTGACAAAATGGATACAAAATAAATGTGCCTCAACATAATAAAGGCCATACAGAGGCACCTGGGCGGCTTAGCTGGTTGAGCATCCAACTTCAGCTCAGGTCATGATCTCATGGTTCCTGAGTTCAAGCCCAGCACCAGGCTTTCTGCTGTTAGCACAGGGCCCACTTCAGATCCTCTATCTCCCCCTCTTTCTGCCTCTTCCCTAGTCACTCTCTCTCAAAAATAAATACACATTTCTAAATAAATAAATAAAGGCTGCACATAACAAGCCTACAGCTAACATCATACTCAATGATGAAAAGCTAAAAGCTTTTCTTCTAAAATCAGGAACAAAACAAAGGTGCCCATTCTTACCACTTTTATTCAATACTGTATTGGAAGTCCTAGTCAGGGCAATTAGGCAAGTCAAATAAATAAAGACATCCAGATCAGAAAGGAAGAAGTAGAACTGTCACTCTTTGCAGATGACATGTTATCATATATAGAAAATGGTAAAGATTCCACCAAAAAAACAGAACTAATCAAAGAATACATTAAGTTTGCAGAATATACAAAATCAACATACAGAAATCTGTTGTATTTCTATACACTAACAAAGTATAAAAAATTAAGAAAATAATCTCATTTGTAACTGCATCAAAAAGAGTATATAAATGAATGAAACTAACCAAGGAGATGAAAGATGGGTCCATTGTAACGATAAGACATGAATGAAATAAACTGAAGATGACACAAATAAATGGAAAGGTATTCCATGGATTAGAAGAACTAATATCGTTAAAATGCTCATAGTACCCAAAGCAATCTACAGATTCAGTGCAATCCCTGTCAAGATCCCAGTGGCATCTTTCACAGAAATAGAACAACCAATCCTAAAGTTTGTATGGAACCTCAAAAGTCTCCTAATAGCCAAAGTAATCTTGAGGTAGGAGAACAAAGCTGGAGGCCCTAAGATCCCTGATTTCAAACTTTATTACAAAGCTATAGTAATCAAAACTATATGGTATAGGCATAAAAAGACACATTAATCAATGAAACAGAATAGAAAGCATAGAAATAAACCCAGACAAATATGGTCAACTAATTTATGACAAAGGAGCCAAGAATATACAACAGGGAAGGGACAGTCTCTTCAACAAATGATGCTGAAAAAATTGGACAGCCACATATCAAAGAATGAAACTGGACCCCAACCTTCACCATACACCAAAATTAACTCAAAGCGGATTAAAGACTTGAACATAAGGCCATAAACCATAAGTCTTAGAAGAAAACATAGGCAGTATGCCACACTGCATTCATCTTAGTGATGATTATTTTGGATTTGACACCAAAAGCAAAAGCAATAAAAGAAAAAGTAAACAAGTGAGGCCACATCAAACTAAAAAGCTTCTACACAACAAAGAAAATCATCAGCAAAATGAAAAGCCAACTAAGGAACAGAGAAAATATTTGTAAATCATTTCTGATAAGGGGTTAATATCCCAAATACATAAAGAATTCATACAACTCAGTAGCAAAGAAAACAATCCAATTTTTTTAATGTTTATTTTTGAGAGAGAGAGAGAAAGCATGAGAGCATGGGTAGGGTAGGTGGAGGGGCAGAAAGAGAGGGGGACAGAGGATCCAAAGTGGGAGTCGTTGGCAGCGGTGAGTCCCAGGTAAGGCTGGAACTCACCAATCGTGAGATAATGACCTAAGCCAAAGTCAGATGCTTAATGGACTGAGCCATGTAGGCGCCCCTATAATCCAATTTTTTTAAAATGGGCAGAGGATCTGAATAAACATTTTTCCAAAGCTGACATACAAATGGCCAAGAGGTACATGAAAAGATGCTCAACATCAGGGAACTGAAAATCAAAATAATGAGGTATCGCCTCACACTTGTTACAACAGCTATCATCAAAAAGACAAGGAATAATAAGTGTTGGCAAGGATCTGGAGAAAAGGGAATCCTTACTGTTGGTTGGAATGTACACTAGTATAGCCACTATGGAAAACAGTATGGAAGTTCCTTGAATATTTAAAAACAGAACTACCACATAATCCGACAATTACACTTCTGGGTATTTATTAAAAGAAAATGAAAACACTAATTCTAAAGTATATATGCACCTGCACGTTCAATGCAGCATTAATTATAAGGTATGGAAAAAACCTAAGTTTCCACTGATGAATGAATGAAAAATTGCTTTATATATTATATTTATATATATATGAAATTCAGCCATAAAAACGAATGAAATCTAAACATTTGCAACATGGCTGAAATTTGAGGGCCTTATGCTAAGTGAAACACGTGATAGAAAAATACTGTATGATCTTACTGGTATGTGGAATCTAAAAACAAAACAAAGAAAAAAACAAAAAAGCAAAGAGCCAAACTCATAGATAGAGAACAGATTGGTGGTGGCCAGGATGGAGGAGGGAAGATGAAATGGTGAAAAGGAGTTCAAGGTACAAATATCCAGTTATAAAATAAATTTGGGAATATAATGTAGAGCATGGGGACTATAGTTAACAAAACTATATTGCAGATTTGAAAGTTCCTAAGAGAGATCTTAAGAGTCCTTAAATAAATGTGTAAATATGTATGGTGTCAGATGTTAACTAGACTTATTGTGATCATTTTACAATATATACAAACATTGAATCATTATGTTGTACACCTGAAACTAATATGTTATATGTCAATTATACTTCAAAAACAGGAAAAAAAAAAACAAACAAGCAAAAGAGTTAATCACTCACAGCAATAGTAGTAGGCAGAAAAACATCCTGCACCTGTTCTCTAAATCCCAGTTCCCACAGAGCAACATGATCAGGACCAAGTGGTGTGTGCACATGAGGGGGATGGGTTATAGAAAGGGAGCCCTGAGACTAGGAAACCCCCATGTCATATAAAGGCATCTAGAAAACCCACCAATCCTCCTTTCCAGAATCATTGTGTTTTTTACCCTGGAATGGAAGCAAATTTGTTCTGGAGAGGGGAAAAAGATGACTCTCTCTTTTAAAATCTGTGACATAAGACACATCGCTATCTTTCCAAGGCTGCCTGCTTATACAAACATTCTCCAAAACATAATCTGAATTAAATAGGCTATGAATGCCTAGGCATCTAAAAACTTAGGATTCATGGAGAATCATTTCCCAGCATGTGTGCCAACACTGATGAACTTGTGACTGGTAGAGGAAGTCACTAAGAAAGTTATCATCTGATGGCCCTAGTTTTTTTCAGCCAAGTATCAAGAAAGATTATTCACAAAGGGTGCTGCAGTTAGACAGAGGGCGGTAGGCAGTTTCAAAGACAATAGAAAGTAGAAAAGTACGGACAGTGTGAGCGATAACTGGCTGACACCCACAGAAGGCTTCTCTGGATGAAGGTGACCATGAATGTGGTACCCCAGCAAAGATCTCCGGCTGGAAGATGGCTAAAGGGGTGGGGCACTGCAGAGCAAGCACAGCGGGATTCCAGAGAGGTGAGGCCAGAAGCTGGAGGGACAGAAGAGATGGACCATGAGACCTAGGCAGCATTTCCTAACCCTCTGCAGCTGGTGACCTCTGGAATCAATAAAGACAGCTTGCGAGGGAAGCCACCACCTGGGACTGCTACACATCTGTTGCTCCATCAGGCCACGTTGTGGGGAAGCCCAGAGCTACAGACAAAAGTCAAGTTAGAGGAGGTAATACACTGGTACCCCAAGTCCACATAAGGCTAAGCCTGTGTACTAGGGGTGAGTGAGGGAGACGGCTGGAAGTCTATGGGCCGAGTAGCAATATCTTAACGGTAGTGAGTCTCCGGAAGCTCATACACAGACTCTCTCTCGGTTCGTGTAGGATCTTCCATGGGAATATGTCACTATGTTTCCCTCATTCAGCCTAAAAGGTGCCCGCAGGCCTAATAACGCTGCTGCTCTGCTTCTAGGTCCTGAGTCCGCTCGAGGCCACATGGAGGCTCCTCTCACGGGCTGGGCCACACACCGCTAAAGCCCCGCGTCAGCAGACGCCTCTATCTCTGTGGGTTTCCTGCCGGTGCATCTCAGGGAGGGGTGGGGCTGCGGCTGCAGGGCCCGCCCACTTCCACCCGCATCTACCTGCCATTCCCTCTCCTTCGGGCTCCTCTTCTGCACGCAGGCTCAGACCTAGGAAGTAGGGTCCTGGCTTCTCACACATTTTAAAATTTCTTGATCACCTGCAGGGCCCAGGCTTTTGAAACTTAGAAGCTTTTTTTTTCCATTTCTGCCATAATAACTCTTTTTTGTGGAAAAGACTCCCAAGTGGTCCAGTTGCTGTCAGTAGAGGGAAGAGCAGGTTTAACAGAAATATAGGGAGGAGGAGAATCACGCAGTAATATTTCATTTTATTTCATCCCACTACAATATTCAACCCACCTGGCACAATGCCTGGCATCTGGCAGCCATGAGGACTCTCGAGTACTTCTCCCCAGTTCCCTTTCATCTGAATTTCTTTCCAGATCTGACATCCTCTGTTTCTCTACAAATACGTGCTTCCCACCTCTAGGTGCTTTTATTTACTTATTTTTTAGTTTATTTATTTATGTTGAGAGAAAGAGAATTCCAAGCAGTCTTAGTGCTGTCAGCACAAGAGCCCAAGGCAAGGCTTGAACCCACCAACTGTGAGATCATCTTGAGCTGAAACCAAGAGTCCGATGTTTACCTGACTGAGCCACGAGGTGCTCCGCAGGTGCCTCTTAAGCTGGATGTCTTCCTTCACTCCTCCTGCTTTCTCTTCCTGACCCGCCTTGAGGGTTTCTGGGGGCTCTACCCAGGATGCTTACAGAAGAACCCTGAGCAGCTGGGAAACGCTTCTCTCTGTCAGGCCCCCGTGCTGCCACCAACTGTTCTGACTTGACCATCTGTCTTGTACCATTACCACTAAATTCTGGGCTCGAGTTCTAATAAATCTGAAAAGCGCCCTGAGGAAAAATACCCAACCCAAGACGAATCAAACATGGTTTGCCTCTACTGTGTGCATCAGCTTGTTAATGTCCTTTGGCTTCCTTGGAATGAATGCTCCCAGGCGCAATGCAGTTGTTAGCTGGAGAACAAAACCCCGTTCAGTCCCTGAAGTCTTGCCCAGTGGGAGGTCCAGGACTGCCCTGGCTAGAACACCACTTCTGGAAGACCTCATTTGTGACTCCAGTATTTCCTCTGTAGAATTCTCCGTCGCTTCTGAAATCCTGAGTCCTGAGTTTTGTATAGAGCACAGGTTTGAAGGTTGAGACTAAATTTTGTTGGAGATTATTATTCCAGGATTGTGCTATATTCAGCAAATCTTACAACTTGGCCTTTAAGCCTGGTTTGACTTCCCAGCTGATGAAATACCAAGAAGCTGAATTTAGACAAGACGAAATGGGAGCAGGAAGGTAGCAAGATCTGAACATGTACCTCAAAAGGAGAAAGCATATGATGCCACACCAGACACTGATGCGCTACGTTAAAAATAAGGGAGCCTCAGGTTTATATAGAGTTTTACAGTTTGTAAAGGGCTTTCCCATATGTCATGGCATTTGTTTTATGGGTTTACTCTGACATTAGAACTGAGTTTCCTAGTATTCAAGGGGGCTGAGCCAAGGCCAAAGCCTGGGTTCTGCTCTTAGCTGCGTCACTGATTAGTTACAAACAAGAGCAGAGAGCCTCAGTCCTGATGTCAGCCTCAGTCTCTCTCCCAAGAGTTGACATGCTGATGCACTGTCCTTCTCCTGTGACGTTGCATTCCAGTGCGCTGGATCATGCTCCCCTTGACAGCCTCAGAATCTTTTAAAAAGATTTCTTTGAGGACCCCTTGTATTCCTCAGAGGAGACCAGTTACCCAACAGGTTGGGCCTTTTCCAAAGCCAAAGTGTGCATATCAGTGAGCTCCCCTACCTCGCTGCCCTCAGGAAACCACCTGATTATGTCCCGTCATCTACCACGCTGTTCACCCCGGCCACACACTGCGAGTAAACAGTGGAAAAGCAGGGGAAGGAAGCTGGGATTTTTTTCCCAACAGCTGCAGGAAGATTCACCCAACATCAGTGCATTCAGATCTGACCGTCAAGCTTCAGCTTTGGAAAATGCCCATCCTGTCAGCCAACTGACACATTCCAGAAATATGAGGGAGCCTGACGTAAATGTGCTCAAACACTCCTGAGACTCAGAGAGACACGTGGCCTGTCAAGCTGGGGTCTCTCGGGATAGTCCACTTCTGCGCAGGTGAAGCAGTGCGTGCCCACGTGTCCAGCCGCTGTCACAAGATTCTTCTCAGGGACCACCTTTTCCAAGGTAGATTTTAAGAAGAGTGGCTGGAGCCCTGGGCCCCAAACCAAGGGCAAACATTGATTCTGGCCCTGCCAGCTTTGGTGGGGGTGGTGGCTAACTATGCCCTACCATACCAATGAACAAATGCAGATTTGGGGAGACGGTATGGATATTCCAGGAGCTCAGAGGTACATGTGTCCCCATGATCAAGCAGCCCCATGACTTCAGCCCTTGCAGAGAACTCCAAAACTTCAGGGCTCAGCAGGCACTCTGGGTCATCCAGTGTCAGCCAGAAACTCCGCTCAACCCAGAGGAAAGAAACAGCTAAGCTCAACCTGGTCATTTTCTTTCTCATTTTTCAAAGTCCTTTCTTTACCTTTCTCTCAGAAGCCTCCAGGGGTAGAGAAACCCAAGTACTGACTGCAGCTTTCCTTCTCCTTTTTCAGTTTATTGGCTTTGAGTTTGACGCTTCTGCCTCCCAGTTAGATACTAACATTTTCTAAGGTTATTTGATCTCTCTTCACCATTTATATTGTCCTAAGGTGCTTTATCTGCCTTCCAAGAATGGATTTATATCTTGTTTTCTGGATAAGATTTCTCCTCCAATAGCCAGGATTTGGGGTGCCTCTCACTTATTCTGCCTTCAAAAATATTCCTGCCCATACCCACTGCTTCGGGGGTGGAGAGCTATTATGGAGGCCCCTTTGGGAATTATGGAACTGCCTTATTCTGGTTTTCTTACCCAACGTGATTTTGACATCCTTCGTGGAAGACCATTCTCATCCTGATTTTTTGGGAAATGGTAATATAATCTCAGCCCAGGAAGGCATCAGGAGACTTGAGTGGTTGTGACGTGCCCCCTCACTCAAGCACTTTTCCAGACTCACTTGCATTCCCTCACAGGCATGTGAAAGTCATGAGAACGGCCAGGAAGGAGACAGGGGCCTGTGAGCAGAGCTAGAAATAAGTGTTAGATTTAAGGGGAAACATGGAAGCTAACGTTGTTCTGAGATTCTGTAAGTCCTCATCCCTCACAAGAGAGGGACTCTGAATATCCATTCCTCACCCCCACCCCCATCATCCCTGCCTGCTCTGAGATAGTGAACTCACTACCAGCAGGGAAGAAATAGGCAGTGAGTGGGGAGAAGGTTTCACTTACCAAGAGTCAAACATGGTCCAGGAAATGCACACACACAAAAAAATTCCAAACTTCTCGCTTGAACCAATAATTTCAAGTGCTTCCTCTACCTTGGGTTGCCGAAACATTGCAGAAGAAAGAAAGACAAAGACCATGAAACACAAGAGCACTGAAAATACTAGGTCTTGTAATTAATTTAGGGGATACTAGGACTCAGGAAATTGGTTTTCAAATGCCTGAAAATGGCTCTAGTCCGTTAGTAGTGAGATTGTGTGTGAACTCTTTAGAGAGTTTAAAAGGGCATAATACTCAGACCTGCAGAACAGCCTGCCTTCTTGGAACACCTACCAGCACTGAGCCTCAGGACACCCCACTGATTTGGTTCTGGCTCCAAAGTCTCTACCAGTAGACCGGTGAAATGAGATTATCCCCCAGACATGCTACGAAGATTCTTTGAGTAATCACTGCTTGGAAAACATGGCAGCCAGCCAGGGCCTCTTACGTTTTGCTGGGATTAATGTTCCCACACATAGTTTGGTTTCTTCTTTCTCCTCCTCCCCTCTTTGCCTCCCTTCCCATCGCGATGCTGTTGTTGATTGTGTAATACTCAGCTGGTATTACTGATCTGCAAACTCAGCCCTCAGGAGATTCATTTCCACACACCACCTCTGGCTTCTCTCCCCTAGAGACTGATTCAATGGCTGGGCCTCACAGCCACTAAACAAGTGTTAGGAAGAGGCAAGAGTAATTTTGAGATAGAATGGTGGTTTTCCCACACATACATAAAAATTAAAATTACTAAAATAACTGAACATAACCTTGTTAGGTATTGCTAATATCTTAATAAGTATTATCACCTTGTCCCAGATATCCTGAGTTCCTTTAACATGCCTGGAGTCACGCACAAACCTGCAAGAGGGTCCTGAACATTCTTTGCAGCCTCTTCTCCAACCTTTTTCCTCTCATCAGCTTTGAACACTCAGCCACCTTAGTCCACTCTGACTTTCCATGGAAAATAAGGGGAGTCAGGCTGCTAAATGTTATTCAACTCAACTCAAAGCATTTGCATTTGTAATAGATTGGATTAGCCTTTCAGAGACACCATTGGAATTATTTTTTTCAACTGCTTGATATCCTTTCCCCCAGGCTTAAGTCAAGCTAACTTTTTGGAGGACTCCAGATATCAGGAAACAAATCAGTGTGCACCTTCATGCTTTTTATCTGATGACTGAATGTTACAATCATTACTAATTCTGGTACTCTCTTTTTTCTTCGGACTGAACAAAACCTGATCACCTTGATTTGGTAGGCTACTTTATGGAGCTTTTAAAATCAGCATTCCTTGTCAAGATGGCATTTTCTAAGGAAAGCGGTTTGTGTATTTTGACTCACTCTGAGCAATAGATTAGGAAATCTGCAGTTTGAGGAGAGAAGAAAAGCAGTGATGGAGATTACTGAAACCTGGAACTGAGAGTTCTACTTGTGACACCACGCATTTGTGCGCACAGACACACACCCATGTACACATCACACACATACACACCCTGTTGTGACTTACAGTTACACATGGACATTTTTACAGAAAAAGTAAGAATCTTAGCCCTGGGCACGAGAAGTCTCTGTGAGCTCACCCTGGGCTTCTGTTCTCCTTCCACTCTCCAGCCTCTGCTGGTTGACTCCTTTGTGTGTCTCTGCTGCTTTGGTCCCAATTCAATTGCCTTGGGATAATGTGTTTTTGCATCAGGTCCCCACAAATGCAAAGTGCACATTGACGCAAAATGGATTTGAGTTCCTCAAGTGTGAAGGTCTCCCATCCAAGTACTAACCAGGCCCGACCCTGCTTAGCTTCCGAGATCAGGTGTGTTCAGGGTGGTATGGCTGTAGACCTTAAGTGCTAATGTCAAGGGAGACTCCACAGCCCTGCCAGGGACTGACACCGGGCCTGCCAGCATGTAGTCTCAGGGTTTTCTCCTCTCTGTGCTCACGGCGATCTACGCTGCTATGTAGTTTTTGTGATTGTGTGGTTTGGTTTCTGTTTTTAAAGCAACCTCCCAATTGTGTCAAGTAAAAAAGGTCCCTGACGTCAGGCAGATCATGGTCACCCTGAAGAGGTGCCATTAAACTGTTTACCTCACACTACTTCTCCCTTGTATGATTAAGAAGTGATTTCAAAAACCTCAAATGCAGTGGCTTTAAAAAAGATAGAAGTTCATTTTTCTCCCACACATACGTCTGAAATCAAGTGGGCCATAGCTTGCTTACTTGAGGCCTCAGGGAGATAGGGCCCAGCTCACTCTATTTTGCTATGCATAGCTTCCATCCCCAAGGCTCCCTCGAGGTCTAAGCTGGCTGCCCCAGCTCGAGCTGTTGGGGTCACACTCCAGTCAGAAAGAAGGAAGAAAAGCAAGGATAGTGGCATGATCTCTTCCTGTAAAGGTGCTTCTCAAAAATGGCAGATCCCATTTCTGCTTACATCTCACTGACTAGAATTTTGTCACATAGACACGCCGGCTTCAAGAGGGTGGAAAATACAGTCTTTTCTTCTGAAAAGCCGATGCCTTACTACAAAATAGGGTTTCTAGTATTACAGAAGAAGGAGGAATGGATATTTTTAAGAACAGCCAAAAATGCCTGCCACACAGCCTTTGTTCTATTCCCCTCAACACACATAGTTTTATATCGCCACATCAGATTATCTTTAACTTATTCTGTGCTCAAATCCATCTCAGACATTGCCAACGGACTCCCAAAGTTCAGACTAATTCAGATCAAACTCTCTTGAAACTTCCCTCAGTGGTAGCTTCGCATTTCCTACTGAAAACTCACTAGCCTTTCTTAGTCATGCAATATGGCCAGCACCTTGGTTCTTAACCTCTTGATTCACGCCGCAGAAGGACAAGACACACACAGGCCCCCAAATTCTTATTTTTCCATTCCTCCAGAAAGAGATTATAACTACAGATGTTTGTTGATAGAACCATGTGGTTTTCTTTAGCAACTAGAAGGTAGTGATCTTCCAATCTCCTGTTTAAGAAGAGACAGAAGGTCCTCCTACAAATAAGTATTGCCAGAGCTGTGTGCCTTGACATCCTTGGGCTTTCTAAAAACAATGCCTCCTTACTCTTTTTAATCATAACAGTAACATTATAGATAGAACATGGGGAAATGGGTAAAAGAAAAAATATCTATTATACATTATCTATAAGCTCATTAGTCTCACACAGGCACTGCTGTCATTGGGGCAATTTTCTTTCAGCCTTTTTTCAAATGGGCGTAATTGTATAAAATGTATATATACATCTTTATTTGACATTATTTTCTAACATTTTTCATATTTGTGCATTAGTTTTCAATAAGCCCATTATTTTAATAACCACATAATGGAGTAGATATATCATAATTTCTGTAATAGTTCCCCGTGGTTGGCATGCAGGTTGCACCCAATTTCTTTTTCTTTCCCCGAGATAATAAACAATAGGGACTCATAAAGATTCCTTGTATATTCAAATCCCAGGGATTCAGAGTTTTATTTATTAAATAGATATTTGAAAAACTAGTTTGTTTTTATTACACAAAAAATACATTCCATGTTTAAAAAAAAAAAGGTAACCAGAGAAGAGGGCATAAAATGACCTCTCCTTGTCCTGGGCATTAGCCTTACCCCCCCCACCCCCCTACCCAGGGTCGTGTTTCTGCTTTTATTCTCTAGCAATGACCTTCCATCATAACTTTAAACAATATTTATGTGGCTTTAAATATTTACACCTATGAGCTGGTAACTCCTGAATTTATATCGTCCTCTTGAGTAAGAATTCTATGTGCATCAAGGTCTAATGGATTCATTTTTATTTACTCTCTGCTTTTTTCACATCCCCAGCTCATACTCAACTCTCTGTCTCTTGTTTCTGATGCCATTAATCTTCTGGACTCCTTACTCGTGTTTTTCTGGAAATCTACTTCAAATATTTTTTTTTTTCCAAAAGAATGCATTAGAGGGTAAATTCTATCAGTGTTTTCAGGTAAAAAGTGCCGCACCCCACCCCCACCACTGGATTGGTAGTTCAGTTGGGCACAGAACTCTAGGACCAAATCCCTTTTTCCTCAGAACTTTGCAGATAGCTTTGTAAAGACATATCTAACAACAGTGCTGAAAACTCTGATGTGACATCAGTCTGGTTCTTCTTCTTTGGGATCCAGAGGACTCATTCCACAGCAGGGTTTCTCAAATTCAGCACTACTACCATTTTAGGCCCAACTGTTCCTAGCTGTGGGGTGTGTCCTGAATATTTAACATGCTTGCACTCAACCCACTAGATGCAATCATGGTTTAATAACTGTGCTAACCGAACTAGTCATGGTAAGGTTAGGGCATAGAAGAGAATTTTATCCATGGTGGTGGCAGGGAGGCGGGGAGCTGTAAGGTGAGCTGGGTCTGAACAAAGGAGAAGGGGAGTCAGGCAGGCAGGGATTGGGAAGACTGTGTTCCTGGCAGGGTGAACAGCAGCACGGAAATCAAACATCACACCCAGGAGACTTCAAGCAGAGCGATGTGACAAGGACCTCCTGGAGAGGAGGTGACTGGGGAGGAAGGAAGGGCCAAGTCCTAGAAAAGGTGCTGTGTTCTAATAGAAGGAGACGTTCATCAGGATTGTTTTGGTTGCCGGAGACACCAGAACCATCTGTCTTTCCTCTTTCTCCCTTCCATCCCACCCTTCGCCCCTCTATGTCTCCTTCTCTTGGCTTGGACTTTCTTGATCTTGGTCATTGTCAGAGAGTTGGTCCTCAAGTGTGGGATCATTGGAGATTAAGGATTCCAGATAGCAGGGGATGCTGTTTTCCTCACAACTCCAGCAAAAGTCCCAGAGAGAATGTGGATTAACTCTGCAGGGCATCTCTGGCCAAGTCAGCAGGGATGGGGTCACCAGGGCAGGCCTGAGTATGTGCCCACCCCTTAGTTGGGAAGCAGGAGAGAGATGCTGATGGGCAAAAAGCACGTTTTCTCTATAGGGAGCTACTGAAGGGGTTTTAGAGTGATTGCTGCAACAAAGTAGAAAATGGATGAGAGGGAGGGACCGGCAGCTAGAAAGATGGGTTGGCAAGTCTTGTAAACCCTGGGACTGTACTGAAGAGGGCTGTGGGGCTACGGGGGGAAAAAATGGCACATGGAAGAGATGCTTAGCAAGAAGAACAGGCTCAGGGAGAGGGCTGCTGGAGTACGGGCAGCCCCGACTCACGTGGGGGACGTCCAGCCTGACAGGTTTGATTTCTGACTTGTGAGAGGGTAACCCCCTGCCAAACCGCTGCTGACAGACCTTCCCTTGCTCCCTGCAGCATTTTGGAGCTAAAAACACCAGGAGCTGAGGAAACACCTCCGATAAAACAAAGAGAAGTGAAGAGGGTCTCAAGAGTACTGGGGTTTTTTATTCTTTTTCTCACATTTCCTGCCTTCCTAATATATATGTAAATTTTTTTAGCAAGAAAAAGGGGCAGGGGCCTCTTACTAATCGAATCAGCATGTATTAATTATGCATTAGTGGAGTTTATTCCACAATTCATTGCAGTCCTCACAACCAGTCTTCAAGGAAAAGGCAAGTATAGAATATAATTTTTCATGGTAATAATGATATCTACTAGAGAAAAAGTCCTCAGCACCACTCTCGCTGGAAACTAATCAGGAGTACAGTACTTAACAAACTGTCTGTTGGGGACTGACAAACAGCCAGGCTCTGTGGCCGAACACCATGCATGTGCTGGGCCAGCTCCAGGCTAGGCTAAGGAAGTGTCTGAATATGCTAAGGCTGCCACAGATACCACAGACTGGGCGGCTTAAACAACAGAAATGTACTCACTCACAGTTCTGGAGGCCAGGTGTCCAAGGTCAAAGTTCTGGCCAATTTGGTTTCTGGTGAGAGCTCTCTTTCTGCTTGCAGATGGCCACCTTCTCACTGTGTCCTTGCATGGCCTTTCATTGGTGTGCCCGTGCAGATAGAGACCTTATAAGGACACCCATTCTGCTGAATTAGAGCCCTACCTTATGATCTCACTTAAACTGTATTATCTCATTATAAGCCCTATCTCAAGTCCAGTTAGGGGGTTAGGGGTCTAACATATGAATTGGGGTGTGGTAGTGGGGTGGGGGAAGGCACAATTTGGTCCATAGCAGGAAGTCTGCCACAATACAAGTAGTTTTGACTTGTATATATTTTTTTTACCTCATTTCTTTTTAAAAATGTTTTATTTATTTTTAAGAGAGAGAACACAAGTGGGGGAGGGACAGAGAGAGAAGAGGACAGAGTATCCAAAGCAGGCTCTATGCTGACAGCAGTGAACCCAATGTGGGACTCGAACTCACAAACTATGAGATCATAACTTGAGCCGAAGTTGGACACTCAACTGACTGAGCCACACAGGTGTCCCACCTCTTTCTAGGACTTCTAAGGTTACTTGCGCCAGAATTGAGGGTGATAGCTGGAATGGCTAGATCTAAACAATACTGAATGCTTCTCCATCCTGTTGCAAGGCTCCCTTGGCATTTCTTGTCCAGGCTTAAAAACTGAGAGGGTAGAGGTGGCCAGCATGTCCTCTGAAGTCTCCCACCATTCCCAAAACCCATATCTGGAGCCTTGAACATGTATAATATGGAGAAGAAAAGATGGGGCCACAGTCAGCCAAACAACAACACCCACAGGCTACCAGTAGCCTGGAATTAAGAACCAGAAGTTTTTTTTCTGTAACAAGTTCTTCAACCTCTCTGCAGCTCAGGTTTCTCGTGTCTAATACAAGACTAATGATACCAGTCTCAGGGGCTTGTCATGCACATTAGATAAAATGATGCATGCAAATGGCTGGCATTTCAGAATTCACTGCTTTTGGTTTTCTATTTTGGCACAATGGGAGCTATTCCAAGGACTTCTACTCTCCTTGCCTAGAAAATAATCTTTGCTTCACAGGACAGATAGCCACTATAGAGATTTTGCCAGTTCCTAATTTCATCTTTTCTTACTATACCCTCAAGAGTCTGGGAAGTAGTATAGACCCATCAGACATTTTGTGAGATGGACATGGACCAAAACATGAACTTGTGCCCAACAGCTAATCTCACATTCTGACTGGTAGAATCACAAGGCATTTTAAAAGCTAAGACCAATGATTCACTTCCCTCCTCCAATGCTGAGTGACCCTGGTAAATGTCTACAAGTCCCTTTAAAAAGGCTAAAAGGGAGATTTAGAGGATAGTTTTGTGACTTTATCATCAGGTCCTTCCTCAAATTTATATCACACTCCTTCACTCAAAAAGCTCTAGATCTGTGAACCATCTTGCTTGGAAATTAGGTGAAGGGTCTTGACCTTCTATCATGATTATCTAAGTCAGCCTTCTATTTGCAAGGTTCAGAGTTTCTTCAGCTACACAGTTTTTTAAGGAGTGCTTTGGTGGGCTGTCCATCCATTTTAGTTCTTGGGACACTGTGAGCAATCAGCCACCAACAATGGTCCCTGAGGTCAAACAGTCTGATATGCCATCTAGTAATTTGCCCATGACAGAAATTCTACCAAACTCGCCCCTGGCAAATACGTGAAGTTCCTTGGCCTCCTCCATCCAGGAATCTAAATATCCACACCAAGACCAAGGAGGCCATTTCATGGGCAGCATGGCCCACTTTCATCCTGGCCCTCAGAGCACAGCCACCTCTGAAGTTTTCAAAGATATGAGCTGTCATAACTTGGGTAACCCAAAAGCAGATACTGATCAGGATTTGTGTGAATAAATAACCGATTGAGGAGTGTTCTCAGAAGAAGGCAATTGAGTCAGTTGGGGCTCTGTGCTGACAGTATGGAGCCTGCTTGAGATCCTCTCAGCCTCTCTCTCCACCCCTCCCCTGCTTACGTACATGCTTGTGTGCTATCTCTGTCTCTGTCTCTCTCTGTCTCTCAAAATAAATAAACTTTAAAAAAAGACTGAATTAAAAAAAAAAAAGAAGGCAAGTGAGATAAGCAGGTTCGAGCAAGGGAAGAAAGCTAAGCAAGGAGGTCTTGGCTGTGTACTAGCACTAGCCTGGTCCTCAGGGAGTGCTGAAGTAGGAATGGTCTCCTTGAGGCCAGGGGCCCTGTCTCAGATTCCCGTGTTAGTCAGTCTTTGGCCTCTGGCTGCCTGGGAAGGCGATGTGAGTGGTATAATCTCCTAGGCAAACGGCTTCTGCTGGGTGGAAGGGAATTCTATGGAGAAAGCAGAAGCCAGCGCTCAGAGCAGCTGGGTGAAAAATGCTCCAGGCTCATGATGGAGGTCTTGGCACAAAACCAGCAGTATCTACCATGCACACCTTCTCTTATCCATGTACTGTTCAATGCTGTTGCAAAGCAGGTGTCCTCTAGGTCCTTTTAGGGGACATAGAGGTAAATGGGCTGGTAGCACATGATAAAGTCACTCTCACACTCCTCCCTAATCCCTAAGTCTTTGGAATCCTAAATTACACCAAGGATTTTATCCCATCTCTCCTTTGCTCTCTGTAGACCTGAATGAAGGAAAAAGAAGGGAGCACTCCAAGCAGAGGAAACAATGACTGCACAAAGACTCAGACCTAACATAAAACACGGCAAGTTCGAGGCCCTGGACGCTCAGTACAGCCATATTGAAGGGGGTGAGAGTGGAATGGCCAAAGACAAGCTAGAAAACTAAGTAGATGCCACAGGATACAGGGACTCGAGGTATAGCCAAGGAGTTGGACTTCCTAGCAGTGGGGCAATTCCAGGGTTCTGACCATGGAAATAGCATGATCACACTTCATTTTTAGACTCTGCACTCTGGCTATGGGTCAAGACTGGGAGGGGATTAAAGGAAAGCAAGAATGATCAAGGGACAAACAGTTTGGAGGCTACTGTGGCCACCCATGCAACAGAAAATGGGGTACCGGACTTAGGAGACAGCAGTGGTGATGGACAGAAGGGATTAGGTGCAAGAGGTTGTTAGGATGGTAAGAGATTGTTGGGATACACCGTGCTCCCCCAAGAGACCTCTTAGCAGTTGTGAGATGACATCTCTGCAGTATTTCCTGCCCTTCAGAAAAGGCATTAGCAGCTCCTAGGCTTTGAGCAAGTCCTGGGACCCACCCTGACCCTGGACCCCTGCCAGGGGCATCCCTTGCTTCAGTGCCAGGTGGCCCACAGGCCATCACCCACTCTGCAAGGGAGGCTGTTGTTGGAGTCAGTGCTGGAGTTTTGGCCTCATAACTCACGGCCTGCTACTGGGGTGACGGATGGCCTCTGCACAGCCTGCCATTGATCTGGTCCTCGCCGAAGAGTAGAACAACAGTGGCCGAAACATTTACATCATGCGCTGACTCGCATCTGCAAGGCGGCACCGAGGCCCATAGGACTGTGCAAAGCAACGTCTGTGTGGCAGCACACGGCTCAATTCCTCCTTTTCTCTCCCCTTTGTAAATTGCCTCTGTCAGCTTCTCCTAGTGGAAGCTACTCTCTTCATCAATCAGAACAATGGCCTGTTGGAATGAAAAATGTCCCTTCCCAGCCAACTGAAGTAAAGGGTCTCAGGCCTGAGCGCACACCCCTGCTTCCTGAGCAGCCGCCAAAAAGCTGACACACCCAGGGCTAGGCAGTGGCCCTTCATCCCTACCTCACACACCCCCACCACACACACACACACACACACACACACACACACACATCAGTCCTTGTTGGCTGATGGTTTTGGTGTTTGAGCAGAATTCAGATTGTAGGGGTCAGAACTGCCCAATGTCTGGTCCTAATAAAGACAATATTTATATGTGTTTAGCACTTAACATATCCATTAAAATTTCATTTGTTCCTTTATGAAACATGTGCTGAATACTTCCTTTCCAAAGGCAGGCGATTCACATAGATTGTCTTGGACAGGATAGTGTATAAGGTCAGGAGAGGATCCTGTCCCTGGGGCCAGGCTACGGGATTCGGTTTTGTTTTGCTACTACTGGATCACCGTGCAGCTTTGGCAGGTAAGTCACCGAACCTGCTCCTTCTTCTGTATGATGAGGATCGTATGGGTACCTGCTGCATAGGCATGACATGAAGACTAAATGACCTAATAGATGTCATCTGCTTAAACTAGTGCCTGGATCATAGAACAGCACCTGGAACGTGGTAAGTGCTATTTAAATGACACCTATAATTTATTGTCATCATCAACAACATTGTCATTATGTTTATCAATATTTGATTAGCCCTGTGAGAGAGAAGGATTAAGTATTACTATGCCCATTTTATAAATGAAGGAATGGAGTCTCCAAGTCTTAAAGATGTGAGGTGACTTGTACCTGATTCCAATAAGCATGTCCCAGTCACAAGCCTATTGCTCTTACCATGTTAGTCACGCGATTCTATAGAGTTAAGAAGGCTCTGTTACCCAGATTATTAAAATGATAAGGAAGAACCCAGAGGTTGCCACTGCCAATATAATTTGACCAGCCTCCTCTATGGACTATCTCCTCCTTGTGGGCAGGATAAGACATCATCCATCCTCCCCAAAAAACTCCCTCAGGGGAGTTCCCAAAGACATTGCTTCCAAAGGCTGACACTGCTGGCCAGGAGACTGGCAGGGGTAGAGGCAGGTGCCCGAAGGGTCACCACCCAGCCATTTTTCTGGGGGTTTCTAGGCCACCCATGAATAGAGTCCCCTGGAAAGGCAGGCTCATTAAGAAAGTTACAGATAGTTTCCCAGGTTGCTGAGGCCACAGGGGTTACCATCAGGTCCTTGTCTTTCTGGAACTCAACCTGCTGGCTAGCCATCAGTACTGCCAGAGAGGATGGCCACAAAGCAGGACTCACTACTCCCCAGCTAGGGACGAATGCGGCTCAGATTCTGCCTTCTGTTCTGTTGGAGGTGGGAACATGGTGTGGAACCAGGGAGATCAGTTAAGTAGGGCAGTGTCTGGTTCAGGCAGATCATTTGAGCCAGGGGAACCCAGACATGAGGCTCCTGTGCCCTCTCCTTTCTGTGGCTGATTCACTCCCAGCTCCTGTTCTTCTGAACTTTCTTGTCTGGCCAGACTCTCCCCTGCGGCATGCTTACCTGGGCCCCTCATGGCTGCCCCCCTTCCTCTCTAGACTCTGACATGGTTCCCCACATCCAGTGGCCAGATCCAGCTTCCCGAGGCTCTCTCAGGTCAGTTCTGAGCCCTGACTGGATGCTCTACTGAGCATGCCTTCCCTACCTCAGCACAGGGCCAGTGGACTCTGTCACACCTCTAGGAAGTACTAGCCTTTATTCAGCCTAACCACCCGACAGAGCTGGCGTCTGTTAGGGCTTCCCTCTGCTGCCATTAGCCATCCATTTCCCTTCATGCCGTATCTCCTGAATGACAGAGCTAATCAATCTCAACTAGCCCACCTCGGAGGCATTAATGCAGTTGATTGCCTCCTGACAACAGCTAGCAGGAAATACATGAATCCCTTCTTACAAGGTGGGAGAACACTTGTATAAATAGAGGAAGCCCAACATTTTAACCTAGGGAAGGACCAGACACTGGTATTAGAAGTTTTAGAATGAAAGCACTTATGTGTACTCAGTTTGTGTCTTTCTGCTGTCTACCCAACTTCTTTCTAAGACATTTTATGTTTTGTACCACTAGAATCCTTAATATGCCAAAAGCAAAACAGCAATAATCCAAACAAGACAAAGGTTTTGGGGGCACCTGGGTGACTCAGTCAGTTAAGCATCCAACTCTTGACTTCGGCTCAGGTCATGATCTCATGGTTCCTGAGTTCTAGCCCCACTTCAGGTTCTGTGCTGACAGTGCAGACTCTGCATGGGATTCTCTATCTCCCTCCCTCCCCTCTGAAAAATAATTAAACAAACATTTAAAAAAAGGTGTTGGCTGAAATTTACACTCACTCTGAGACACAATAAATATGCTTATTTTGTGCTGGGAAGGCTAAACTGGAGGAGAGCAGAGGTTTCTTCCTGAGACACTAGAGACATTTAGATAAGGCTCAGTGGCTAAGCGGGGTTAACGGAGGTGCCCTGGAGAGCCTCTGCTTACCACTGACGACAAGGAAGTTGAAGTGCGTTGAGAAGACAGCATTGTTTGTGATATGACAGCTTAGCTCTGCTAGGTCTGCATTCCTCTCTGGAATTTTGGGGGTGGATCTGGTGGTGGCCATGGTAAGTGGAAGCAGGGACGTGGCTGCTGTCACCATGTACCCAGAGAACTGTGCCCATGAGCACCACTGTGCAACTACACAGTCTGGAGAGAGCTGCCAACGTGGCAGGTTTCTGAGGCTGTCTCCCTGAGCGCTGGCAAAATCACTATGCTTCTTGGGTCAGGAACAACTTTGAATAAACACTAGTGTGGGGGAAGGGAAACAATGAACTCATGAACACTCATGGTGTTTGGGGTCCAGGAATTGTAAGCGATCTTTCCTCTCCTGCCACCTCTCCCAGTTGCATTCAAATGAGGAGATCCTTTGTGGATCCAAGGGTTATACCAGCAATATATTTTGTTCTAGTTGGCATTAAGCCTACAAAGAAACAACCTAGTTAAGTACCCCCAGGTTTATTTGTTAATTAATTTATTTCTTTCCATTTCCATCACAAATGTTGTATTAGAATAAAATGTTTTTGTTTTAGGTTTTATCAAGCTTGGAGCTGCCTCTGTTCTCTGGACCACGCAATGCTGATTCTTGATTTTTTTTTTTTTTTTTTTTTTACTTATTTCTTTTGAGAGAGATACAGAGGGAGAGAGAAACCCAAGCAGGTTCTGTGCTGTCAGCACAGAGCCCAACACAGAGATGGAACTCATGAACCGTGAAATCATGACCTGGGCCACCACCCAGGCACTCCAAGCTGACTCTGATGTTATTGCAATGAGCCAGAAGTCACAGGACACTAAGAGACAGATACAGCCAAAGAGCTCTCCACACCCACGTTCCCTTCAAATGCCATGTAATGTCTAGATAGAGTACCCAGATGACGCCCAGCTTCCCGTGCAGAATGGGATTCTTTCCCCATCTGCTCAGGGCTGGCCCCCAAGACCGGCGCTGCTTTTTCAGCAGTGGGTGAGCAGCTGGATGCACAGCCCCAGAGGCACTGCCCCCATCTTCAGCTGGCTCACTGCAGGTCTGAGGGGCTATGCTCTAAGGCAGAAGGTACAGGGACCCAGGCGCCTCAGGCTTCCTCAGGTCACAGACTGTGGACCCAGATTAATATGCAGCATTAGCTCTTTCCCCTCTTTGGGATAACTAAGGGCTGTTTGCCCCTCTTCTTTAACAACATAAACAGTAAGCACTCATGTTTTCTAGCCCAGAGGCACAAGGAGGGGATCTGCAGATGTTACCTGCTCTCTACCCATTCTATGGCAAGCTGCCCTCTCTTCAAGGAAGAGGGCACACGGACCCATGTCTATTTTGCTTCAAGAAGATGAAGAGAATTCCTATGTATCAATCCCATCTGCTCCCCAGAGGAGGTGTCTCAGAGTCTCAGATACCTGTGGGGGAACTGATCGGAGAGCCCCTGGGATGACATAGTTGTGCAAGAGGTTTCTTGATGACCCACTTGTCTCCAGCAGAAATCATTTCAGAGCAGACATGGAATGTCAAGGTTAACACTGTAGCTTCAATCTAAAACCATGTTGCATTCTACTATATAATGTTCGTCGGGGTTGAGATACCTTTGGCCTGGGACAGAAATTCTGTTGCTTTTCTATTACCAGGCTTCCTCATACAGCAAAAGTTCTGATTTATAAACAGTTTTAACACCTTTACTTTCTCCACCACTCCTGCCTGGGCTATTTTTGGACTCTTACTGAAGAATGGAAGCAAAATTACATTTTAAAACCAACCATTAGTTTGTTGACGCTGAGACGGTTTGTTAATCAAGTCAGACTTTTTCCTTTCTTGATCAATACATATCTGGCTTGTCCCGCTAATAGACAGTTACCCAATTACCTGTCTCTAATCGCAGCCTCCGTATCCTTTAAAACTTCGGCTTGTTTCATTGATCAGGTAACAGCTAAATTGGCACCCACTCTCTTGCAGAACAGATTTAATCTGCTCTGCAGTTGATTAAAACGCCTCACCAAAACCAGCGCCAGATGAAATTTTATCACTTCTACAGTGCGTTCAGTTGTTATCACAGCACAACACGGAACATGGTCTAGCATCGGGGAAATTGAACTTCAATGTCCATTGACCAGTTCTCAGAGACTTCCAAAAGTAGAGTGGGATAAATGTGTCCCCAA